>JAJLYT010000129.1:0-14835 GCA_030571755.1 Saccharomycopsis olivae (nom. inval.) | reverse complement strand
AGACCCCCTGGCAAGGGGGTTCCCCCCTTGAACCCCCTACGACAATATAGTATCGATTGGGCTCCGCGGAGGGCGCACGGCCTCGACTCGCAAACCAGCGGCCTCCAGAGCAACAATTACCTCCAAAACAAACCTAAAACAAACCATAAAACAACATTAAACCACTCCACGGGGGGTTCAAGGGGGGAACCCCCTTGCTAGGGGGTCTGGGGCATAGCCCCAGCCGGGCCGGAGGCCAAAACCCACAAAAACACCCAGCCAGACGTTACAGAGCCCCCAGAAACCCACCCGGCATGCTCCCCTCCCAAACAACCCCCAGCTGCGCCTCCCGCAGCACAGCTCGCCGCCTCGCAGGCGGTTTTCCACCTCACTCTAAAACCGCTGCGCCACGCCCCAGCCACCCGCGGTGGCGTATATTTAAGTTCAAACCTTCTGCCCAGTTGAAGTTTCTGTATTCCAGGAGTATTGCAACATGCCCAACTCAGGAAATATTTTCATTTTCCAGGGGTTCCGCACCCTACACCCATGAAACTGCAGTCTAAAAGTGCGTCATGCGCAGTACTCAAAAATACACCATGTGCATCAGCCACACACTAGCCACGACCGCTATTGATAGATACTAATGAGTAGATGATTGGCAGCGACGCTGACTGCACTGCCACCGCCGCGCAAAAGACAAGAACTTAGCGCTAGGACTGTTTAGTATTATTAACACTTAATTGTGACTACTAACAAATATATTATTCTGTCTGAGACATGGCGGTTATTTGTTTCAGGGGCTAAGTAGAGAAATAAGGGAACTGCGCGGCGGTGTGTGGGTGTGGGTGTGGGTGTGGACGGTTTGGGGGTATTTTGGAGATGTTGGGGAAGGTTTTGCGGTGAGTGGTATGCGGTGCGGATATAGTGAGTGGGACTAATTGGATAGAGTTTAAGTTTTAATACGATTTTATGGGTCGATGCTGCAACGGGGGGTAAAATATGACTATAATGGCGATCATTGTGGCTGGTGTGTTTTATACTAAACGGCCCTCATGCCACGGTGGAAAAAAGCACAAAAAAAAAAAAAAACCAAAAAGGTGAGGGACTGATTAGGAGAGGCCAAGGGACTGGACCTATAGAGGAACAGTAATAATAGAAGATATGAGTGGCGATGTAGATGCGCCAGTATTGGCTGTTAAAACGTTAAAGAGGAAGAATTTGAGAGGTTTAAGTTTAGGTGGTGGTGGTCCAGCTATTGGTGGTAATACTGAGGGGGGTAATCTAGACTCAATGACTAGTAAACTAGGTGGTTTAAAATTAGATTTGGGAAGTTCTAGAGCTGATAAAGTTAACCAGGTGGTAGCTGGCGGCAATGGCAGTAGTATTGGAGGCGGTAATGGATACACTGGTGAGAGAAAACAGCAGATTATCATGCGGAAAGATACCACGTCTTCTATTAGACCTGATGGTGATTTAGACAGTAAATTTGCTTTAAATAATTTTAAGGAGGCAGATTTACTTAGATTAGAAGATTTAGGAGCTGGTAATTCTGGACTGGTTATGAAAGTAATGCATGTTCCAACGAAAAGAACAATGGCTAAAAAGACCATTCATATTGAGAATAATAATGACGTAAAAGTTCAAATTGCGAGAGAATTAAAGATTATGAATGAATGTGACTCCAAGTATATTATTGACTTTTACGGACTGTTCTTAAAGGAGGGAAGCGTTATAATCTGCATGGAATATATGGACATTGGATCGTTAGATAAGGTACTTAAACTCAACGGTCCGTTCCCTGAGTTTATGATTAACCATGTATCATATGCTGTTTTAAGTGGTTTAAAGTATTTGTATACCCAGCACAAGATTATTCACAGAGATATCAAGCCGTCTAATGTCCTTTTGGGCTCTAAAGGTACGCTTAAGTTGTGTGATTTTGGAGTCAGCAGAGAACTTATTGGTTCTGTTGCTGATACATTTGTTGGTACGTCTACATATATGTCACCTGAGAGAATTTTAGGTGCTAAATATACTATAAAAGGTGATATTTGGTCGTTAGGTTTAATGTTAGTTGAGTTAGCAACTGGATTTTTCCCGTTTGGTGAAAATGCTAATATTGCACCAGCGGGAATTCTAGATTTACTTCAGCGAATTGTCAACGAGCTGCCACCAAGTTTACTGGATTTCAATCAGCGGCACCCGTCTACCAAGACCTGGCCGTTGTTTCCATCTTTTGATACCGAAGGAAGTTTAGGAGCAGTCACTGGGGGCGCTGAGCCGCAATACCCATTCCTGCCTGATTTTGTTGGGTTCGTTGATTCTTGTTTAATTAAAGAAGAAGCTGATAGACCATCACCAACAGAATTGTTACGTCATGCATTTGTTGTAAAATACAAACGTGATCTTGATAGTGAAAAACAACGTCGTTTGAAGGGTGATATTAGAGATTGGTGTAAAGGAGTAAAGAAACTTAAAAGTAAATAAAAAAATTATAAAGTTTCCTTACTTCCTTTTTTTTCTTATTTCTTTTTTTTTTTGTTTATCATTATTATTATTTATTATCTTTTTTAGAGTCTATTAAACCAATCTCTGAGGTACCTTTTACAAGACTGTGCGATCTTTAATAATCCTTACTTCCTCTTCCCCTTCAAATAGACTATTGCATGGCATTACCAAACAAAATTTTTTTTTAAAAAAAAGAACTGGCAGGGCCAGTATAAACGATTAAAAATACTATCTCTGTAGCTATCTTATTATCCACATCTCACTACACCCGTGCACCGCGCTCAACCATGCTAATCACCACGCCCAAATCGTCGACATTTCTGCCCTTAAACTTCTTGTTCGTTCTGTCGGCTGACCTGTAGATCATGCGTGATCCAATTAACGAAACTCTAAGCGCCTCTCCGTTACTTCTCTTCGTCTTAACATCAAATATATTACCTCGCTTCTCGACCATCCGAACACCACCTAGTAGCTGAAGACTAGTAAAATCACCGTACTCACCAGCTTCAAACTGCTTAAACTTCCGCATCTGCTCACTAGCGTCGCACCCGCCAGCCACCCCATTCGGTACCAATATAACAAAACTGTACTGAAATTCATATATAACTATACCAGCAAGGTTACGGAGCCCGGGGTCGGAGGACGATGAGACGGTTAATAGACAGCCAACGTACTCAGCAGTTGAAAAAGTTGATAAAATTGACTGATTTGTTGTTGAAGAAGATAATAGCTCTTTTGAATAATCATTCCACATTAATTTAATATGTTTATAATCATTATACTGTAAAATTGAGTATTTCTTTATAATTTGTTGTAAAATTTCGTTATTAATTTGAGATTTTTTTAATTTATTTAATTCTTTAACTGCTTGTTTTTGTAATTTTAATAAATTTTTAATATATTTCTTAGTTTTTGGACGAATACCAACGACCTCTGTTGGTTTCTCTATTTCAGTCCGTTCTTCTCGCTCATTGGTCGGTTTTAAAATTAAATAAGTCTTCTGAGCTCCTCCCAACGAGTACCTCTCCTGTAGCATCTCATCAAGCTCCTGAGAGTCCCGGAAAAACCGCAGACTCGCCAACAACTGTCGCTCCATCGCCGCCCCCATCCCCTCCAAATTGCCGGATTTTTCACTGCCGCGGGCTCGCAACCGTGGTAGTATTGGCGAAGATTAACGCGTTTAGAGGGAGCGACTGGGTATGAGTTTTGGGGGCGGACTCAGCAGTACTTTTACCTCTTCTGAGGTTATGTTTCTTTGCGAGAATGAGGAGGTGGAGGTTGTGGCGCAGTATCGATCTTCTTCTGGTATTTTAAGGCTAGCTACATGTGATTTACCTGCCATGGTTCCTTTAGGGACTTATAAAATACCTATATGGATAGCGATAATACTCAAAAAGCAAGGACGAGTGGCTGTGCCACCGCCGCGGTGGCTCAGCGAGCAGTATCTTGCTAGTAAATATCAGGAAGAGAGTAGTAACTCTGAGTCTTTCAGCGAGCTTCCGCCGCGGTGGCTCGAGGAGGCTCAAATATACTTGGGGTATTTTGCGGGCGATTTAATTGACAGTGTCGATAGTCTTAGGCAGGCCGTGCAGGATTTACGAGAGATAAGGCTTGTGAAGTTGCGTAAGGGTTTAGGTAACTTAAATGAGATTAACTTGAGTTTTAACAACTTGAGTGTTATGGAGATCAACGAGTTCCGGCCGTTCGTCAGCGAGGTAATGGGTAAGTTAGCGAAATTGGAGGCGGCGGGCGGCGAGGAGGTTGAGGATATCATTGAGGATGCTGACGATGAAGATCTAGAGGGTTTAGGCTTACGTTCTGGCGGAGCAGTGGCGGCTCAGAGCACTGATAGTGTGGCGGAATCCTCGCAGCTAAGTAACGACTTGAGTATGCGTGATATTGCAGCAGAATTTGAACTATAGGTAATATTTTTAAATTTTAACATATTTAAATATCGGTATGTTTTTTGCACTAAAATTTAAATAAACGAACTAAATTCTTAATGTATGGTATATTAGACCCTCATGCGGGAGGCACTTACATTCCGTGAAAATGCTAGCTAGGTTAGAAACTGATGGAAAACGGTAAAAAAAAATTTTTATAAGGGAAAAAGAAGCTGTATAGTATATGGGGCACAGTGTATGCGAGTATACAGTTAATCCTAAAAATTTTCTTGGATTTAAGTGTGTTGTCTATGAGCGTTGTTAAGGGAGAGTGAGAGAAGGGGGCAGAGGATTGTTAAGAGCTGAGGATTGATGTACGGCTCCAACATGCATGACGCGGTTTGTTCGGCGCTGAGTGCATCTAATATCCATGGAATATGTTTAAAAAGCGATTGATTTCCTTGAATTGTGGATCCAGGAAAATATTATGCCATTTTTGTTTAATCTCCAACGTCGGTCTGTTGAGACTGGCGGAGCAGATGTTGGGGCATTAAAATACATTATACCAGCAGTAGTCATACCGGTAGGGCTAGTTGTTGTGGCGGTATTTCTATGTGTTATGCGCTGTAAAGTTAAGAGCAGACAGAGCAAGCGGAGTCTAGTTAAGGAAGATAAGATGAAGAGCGACAGTCTAGTCTCGGTCATGAAGCAGCAGAACTCTGATCAGAAGGGTACCAGCGTCGAGATTCGCGTGGTGCCGAAGGGAGAGGAGTACAATTTGGGCAAGAACGGTGTCTTGGAGCGTATAAAGGGCCAGGACACTGTTACCTTGTACAACGAGTTGCGCGGTAACCGGTACTTTAGCAACTATGTTGACTTGGACAAGAGACCGGAGGTGCGAGTATCTGTTTACAACGCGCAGCTAGACATGCAGATAGTGAAGCCAGGAAACAGTATAAGAAAGCGCCAGAGCCGCGAGGCGGTCGTTGGCGATGTTGGAGAGATGACTGGAGAGGTTACCGCGAGAGACTCAGTGACGACTGGCGAGTACTTCACGCCTGACACTTCGCCGGGACGCGAGCGCGAGGTCGTTGACGCTCCAGTTGAGACGGTTGTTGATGACAATATACCAAGTGAGAATGTTACTGGTATTTCTACTTCTAATACACCACTTCACAGAAAACTTATTGATTCTCAGCGACAATTTATTCAGGATTTTTCAGCTCCAGAGATACCGCAACCAAAGATTTCACCGGTTCCTATTCAGCCGCCTATTCCAGCAGCTGTGCCAGGTTCAGTTTATTCATCAGAAACTGATCATTCTGGTCCTTCTGTTCCATCAGTTACTACTGCTGCTACATCAGTAGAGCTGCCTGATAGCTTTATAATGAGAGTTGCTCAAAATGACTCGCTTAAGCGTCGTCCAAAACTCGAGGATATCGTGGAGCTACTGCACAATGCCTCACGCACTGGATCCTCTATAATAGTGGCAGAAGCAGAGCCGGATGCTGCTCCTATAATGTCCGAGCCATCTGGCGTGCTGTCTGAAACAATCAGCAAGCCTGTCGCAGATGTTGCCGACGCCGACGCTGAGGAGGCCGCGGTGGTGCCTCGCGCCGTTCCTGCCGCCGACGTACCGGCCGCGAAGCGCGACTCTTTCCTCGACCGTCTAGTATCTCCTGAACCTGAATATTACGACAGATACTTAGAGTCTGACTCAGATGACTCAGATTTCGAAATATCGAGAAATGAGCTTGTGCGGCTCAGTGTTAACCTTGACACTGGTCTGGAGTCTGGAAAAGTCTCCAGCAGAGCCAAGTACGCTGTACAACCGGCACTTGAGGACCTTCCAGAAGTCGAAGAATCAGCTATTGCCTCACCAAATGACTTTACTGATACCATTAACGATATAAATAAATTTCTTAAAGAAAATGGTGTTTATACAAGTCCGGTAATAATTGATACTGGTAACGTAGTCCTTGGAGGACTCGTTATTACTAACACAGCAGCTGGTTTCACTAATATTAATGGAAAAAACTTCTCTAATGAAGACTTGGCTAAACATTTATCAAATGACTCATCAGTTAATGTCCTTCTCTCAAATGCTGTCAAATCTCCAATCTTTTCAGGTATAGTACAGAGCCCTGCCGCTTCCTCTAACTACGGAACTCCACACATTAAACATCAATCAACAATGTCACCAACTTTACCAACCAGAAGCTCCAAACGTACTCCACTGGAGCCAAAATATCAAAATCAAACACTGCCAGGAATAGCCGGCTACAATGCACCAGTTCTTGCTGATTATACTGAACCTTTGTCTACAAAGTCATCATCTGCTAGCACTCGTAAGTCAGCTCTAGGTATAAGCAGATTACCTAAATCTTTCTATGGCTCAGAGGAAAGCTACACTCACACATTCGATGATAATTCTAACCCTTACGACAAGATGGTCTAGCCCGCAGGCGGGATAATTAATAGTTAATATAATAGAGTCGCCCACGCGCCCGCAAACACCAGCCGTAGCCCGCAAATCGCAAGATGCTCCACTCCGCAGGCACAGAGTGGTAGCTAATGAATCAGAGCTACCCACGCGCTCGCCAGGATCTCAGAGCCCTGGTCAGCAGTCCTCTCCCCGAAAGCATTCAACGCCATAGCTCATCACCACCGTGTACCACCGTGTACCACCGTATGTCGCCATATGCCACTGTATTCCACTGTATGCCACCGTATGCCACCGTATAGCAGCACATTGACACACTGAACCTTCTCTTTGGGCAGTCCAGGCAGCACCAGTAGCTCTCCAGCGCTGCTGGCTGGCCCTGGAGGCCGCGCCCTCCGGGCCTCGCACAGTGTCCGGCGGTGCACCACGCGCCGGCCCAACTATATGGGACGTGGCGGCTGCCCGACCAGACCACCATAGCTGCCTGTAAACTAAACACCCCGCCTCGTCGCGCCTCCCTCACGCCTCTGAGCTCGTCCTGCATTGTATACCCAGGGACATGTTCCGGGTAACTGGTGCTTCTTGTAGGTGGAGATTATAGAGTCATCTATAGAGCGATAGCCATATTGGGCGTGAGGGCGAGCACAGATCCTATGAATCCTTGGAGTAGGCTACGTCATGTGAGACGTCGTCAATTGGTGATGACTATTCTCAACTCCACTGCAACTAAGCGTGAAGTCAAGTCATTTTTCACCAAGTACCAGCCGAGACTGGATGTTTCTTTAGATGTTTCTGCTCGTGATTTTCAGCCAAAACAACAAAGACAAGGTCCAATTAGAGTCTCCTTGTTTAAATTAAAAAATATTAGTCAGATTAGTAATAGTTTACTAAGCGGAATTGGTGATACTTTATGGAAAATGATGAGATTAGGAGTAAGTCCAATGATTGTGATTGATGAGCCAGAGATAAATAATTTAAAATTTGGAGAAGCCCAGGAGTATATTGAGCAGCAGTTTAACAGATTGTCAAAGGGCTTAGATCAGAAGATTTTGCAGCCTGCGACCAACGGACTCCGTTGGTCGCGCGAGTCGAAGATTGTACCGCTAAGGGATCTTTTTACGATTGAAAGTAATAACGGAGTTCACTTGGATAGCTTACAAGATATTTTGAGTCATATTAGGCAAGATAATATACCTGTTATCTACCCTTTTGGGTACAGTGAGGGTGAGAGCCGTAAGATAGTGCTACCGAGTGACTTGATTACCGAGAATGTTGCCTTAAATCTCGGCGGTGATATTGTGGATAAGATTATATTTATTGATAAGTTTGGGGGGATCCCGTCGTTGGAGAGAATGACGTCGTCGCATGTTCTCATTAACTTATCGCAAGAATTTGACGAAATCTCGAAAGAGTTGAGCCAGGGGTTTCTTCAGCCAATTGAGAGACAGGTACACCTTAGTAATTTATACAGCATGAACAAAATTTTAGATGTTTTACCCAAATCTGTTGGTGGTATAATTACAACTCCAGAAAATTTAGGTATAAATGACCTACCATTACTTGGAAATGATAATATAAGTTTTAATAATGAAGAAATTAGTGAAAACTTTGCTTTTTCCAAGAAAAATGATTCAAATTTGATTGAAAATTCCAAAAATTCGACAATAAATCAACAGGGTGAACTTGTAAATAGTTTTAAAGTTAAAAATCCTGTGATTTATAATATTCTTACTGATCGTCCAGTTATATCACCATCTTTACCAGTTTATTTAAGAAATACTCCGCTTTTACTGACAACTATAATAAGAAAAGGCACCCAGGTAACACAGCACATCTCTACTGGGCCAGAAAACGGGTTGGACCTTGCCAAAATGCATGAAAATGGGGAAATTGACTTAGACAAGCTCAAAGAGCTCATTGACGACAGTTTTAAACGGAAACTAGACTTGTCCCACTATTTAAATAGAGTTAATACTCGCGTGGCCGGGCTCATAATCGCAGGAGACTACGAAGCGTGTGCAATAATTACATGGGAGCGAGTACCAGGAGGTGATTGGGTTGCATATCTAGATAAATTTGCAGTTAAACGAGCTATTCAAGGTAGTTTTAGTGTTGCAGATATTGTATTTAAAGCAATGGTTGATAGATCTTTTCCTAGAGAATTAGTATGGAGATCTAGACAAAACAATCCTGTTAATAAATGGTATCACGAAAGATCTAATGGAAGCGTTTGTGTGGAAAATTCAAATTGGAGATGCTTTTGGGTCGGTACTAATACTTCATGCGATGTTGAAAGGTTGAAGGAATATGTAGGGATATGTGCCCTGATCGAGCCCAGCTGGGAGTAAATGTTTGGAGTCTCCAATATGGCCAGATTTGTGATAAAAGTGATGGAAATCATGAGGTATTCCCTTTGAGGTTTTGTGTGACTATTTTTGGGGGATTTTAGTGACTGTTGGCGGAGTATTTGTGGGGTTATTCTTGCACTGTGGCCACAAATGTGTTTGTGGAGCCCTGGGGGTGTATAAAAGGGGAGTGGTTGATTTTAGGGACGGTAATGAAGTTTAGTGTTTTATTGTTTGTTGTTGTTGTGGGAGTTTTAGCGGTTCCAGTAGAAATTGGCGTAGAGACTGAGCAGGTGGCTGAGCCGGTGGCTGGGGCGGGTCTTGATGTGGCTGGTTCGCCAGAGGCGGCGGGGGCAGTGGGGGGAGAAGAAACTAGCCTGGAAGCGACTGATGATGCCGCGGAGCAGGTGGCGGTCGCTGAGGGTGCTGCTGAGCAGGTGTCTGGCGCTGGGTTCGACGACAGTGCCGCTGACACCGATGTGGCTGAGCAAGTGGCTGGGGCTGGGCTCGATGGCAGTGCTGCTGACGTCTATGGGGCTGAGCAGGTGTCTGGGGCTGAATTTGAGGCTGGTGCCGGGCAAGAGGCATTTGCTGAGCAAGAGGCTGGGGCGAACTTGGACGCGGGTGCTGTTGGGGCCGAGGCTGGGGCCGAGGCAGGGCCCGCCCCGGGGCAGACTTCTGGCGACCTTTTTGAGGCGGAAACAGAGGCTGCGTCGCCGCTCGAGACGCCCATCTTCCACGGGGACTCGATTGAGTGGCCCGACTCGTGGTGCGAGAAGGAGTGCCGCGAGACGATGCTGCTGTACGAAGGCTGCAAGCAGCAGGGCGCCCTGATCGGCGAATCGTGCGTGTGTTCAGCTCATTTTAGGTACAAGATGAACAAGTGCCAAGCAGACGGGTGCGAGCACTACTACGCGCGCCAGCCGGCGTGGCAGGACCTCATGGGCCAGTACGAGGAAGAGTGTCGCGGCAAGGGCGATGACTTTGTCGACTACTAATGCACAGTGATATATAATTGCGTAGTATATGTCGTAGGCGTCCCTGCACCGCAGGTTTTGGGGCAACCAGCGCTCGTACCGGCACTGCACACGCTTGAGGACTTGGTCGCAGCTCGGGCTGGTGTGTGGGTGCAGTGTTGCTATACGCACTCCGCGGGATATATTAGCGATTTTTTTTTAGATTGACGCGACGCGACCATGTCCGATGTGGCTGGTGTAGTATTTAACAGTTCGATCCATAAGGGGAGAGAAGTTTACCTTTTTAAAGCTGTTGGACTGCGGGGGTATATACCTAGACGTAAACTTGATGGATTTATTAATATCACGAGATTTCAAATTGTTCTTAGTACAATTAATAGTAGAAAGTTACTAGATGTGGCGGTGCAAAATCTATTGCGGTTAAAAAATGTGGCTTGTGAGTTGAACTCACTGAACGATCCAATTTATAGTGGTTGGTGGGTATCAAGTGACAATGCTAAAACTATAGCAAAGAAAATTGGAGTATTTGATTTACTTAGACCACTAATTGATATTAATAATAGTATACTGGTTACTACTTATTGTGGTTTAAAATTTTATGAGTATTTTGCGCGGTGTCCGGATGGACTTGGGATACGAGTATTACGAAGATATGATAATGGATTAGTTAATATGAATCAATTAATGGATGTTGAAGATTTAATAATTTATAAAAAATATGGTAAAGTTAAAAGAATTAGTATTTTAGAAGAATTTAATAAAGAAAATGATAAAGAAATTATAATTCTGAAAGAAAATACAATTTGTGGAGGTATTTGGATAACATTTGAAGATTCAATTAAATTTACAAAATGGAGAGGAATCAACAAATTAGTTGAGCCATTACTTGAAGAATTTCCAAACCTTTTACACGAAAATATCCACACTATTGTACCTGTATCTGCGGTGGCTGGTGCGGGGCTGGTGCGGTGGCGCAGCTACCACGGATACCCAATTGATTTTGCGTTAGATCCTAGTCGAAATATTGATAATTATATGAAATTTATTAAGATATCAGAACTAAAAAGGAAATGGAGCAAGAGATTCATTGCGAAGCTCACTGGTCTGCGTGGTACTGTAATACGTAGTGCGGGTGGCGCGGGTGGCGCAGCGCGTACAGGAAGGCAGAGAAAGTCTAACATTGGAGTGGCTAGTGCGTCTGAAACACTGAATAACTTTATAAGAACTATTAGATCAGATTGTCTTTTAATTTTGAAAAAATTAATTAAATATGAAATTAAAATGCTTAAACATTTAGGTAAAATTAATAAAATTAAATTACCAATTTTTAATGGTAATAGAAAATTGATTGAAAATTGTTATATCTTTAGAAGGTATCTGGATGGATGGATCAATTTAAATGGTCTTATAAGTTCGTGCATTGGTACTCAAATGATCAGCCACCAGCAGCAAAACGAAGATTATGACCCTGAGATGGTGATATACAACGAGCTATACTATCGCGACTTGATTAAGCAGCTAAAAGTCGCAGTTGTACGCTATAAATTCCCCGACGAAATGCTAAGACTAGTGGAGAATATAACGTCGGCCTCGCGCATCTGGAGATACAGTAATTGCGAATACTCTTCGAAGATACAAGAAGATATTGCTGAAATATTAGTAAGGTGGGAAAATATGAGAGATTGCTGTATTAATGGCGTATGGACGAGCATCGAAGAAGCCCGAGAGTTCGTTAAGCTATGTAAATGGGGCGAAGACCTGGTACAGTACCGGTACATTAACGATATACTCTATCTGACAGAATTTGAGCAGCAGCGTGAAGGACATGATGGCGGTGGCGGTGCAAATGCCGGCGAAAATGGGCTCGAGGACTCGCTGGACGAGGACTTTGAGGTCGTGGGTGGCGGTGCGGTGGCGGTGCTGCGCCCTGCACCGCCACTGCGCGGTTACGGGCCCCTGCGCGGCGTTGTGGATGAAACAAGTGACGAAATTTTCGATATTATCAACTTGAGCGACGACGACTACGATAGTATACCACTGCAGAATGGTGTCAAGCGCGAAGAAGCGCTGTACGAGCCGTTTGAAGCGCTGTATGAGCAAGAAACGCCAGAATTCCGCGAAAAATCGGTCAAAATCGAGCCCTGCGCGTCCCCAAAGCTATCCCCGAGCTCCCCCACACCCTCTGCCGCCTCGTCGTCGTCCCTGTCAGCCTCCTCCGACATTATAGACTCCTCCGGCGCTGAATACCTCGCCGCCTGGAGCGACACGTGGCTGGTCACGTGACGGGATAAATGTGAAAGACGGTGCAACGGAGGGTGGCGACATGCAGTATTTGCAGTTTGAGAGTATCAATGGGCAGCCTGGCGGGTTCAGGCTCGGTGGCGGTGCGGGTGGCGGTGCTGTGGCTAGTGGGGTTGAGGCGTTAGGGCGGTTATTAGCGACGTTAATGGCAGCTGGAGGCGAGAGTAACAAGCACCAGCATGCCAGTGAACGGGCGCTAGAGCGATTAGAGCGCGTAAGAGTCAGCGACTTGAGTGAGGGTAACAGGGCGTGTTCAATTTGCTTTGAGGAGTTTACTGATGATGATATTATTATTACTGATGAAGCTGAGACCGGTCTGGATGCCGCGCCGGACGACCACGTCCTCGACGGGGTAGCGTTACCGCCGTCTCTTGGGGTTGCAGACCCGTGGCTCAGATTACCAGTCAACGGGGTAGTTCTGAGCTCAAAGATTGTTTCAGTAGGGTCAGTGGACGATTTAAACAAGGGTAATGAGGTGGTGGACGTGACCGACGGGCATTATCCTGTGAGAATGCCATGTGGGCATTTATTTGGGAATGCTTGTATACGAGAATGGTTAAGACAGGAAGTTACATGTCCGTTGTGTCGTAAAGCGGTTGAAAGCGACGATTCCGGAGTTAAAAAGACCATGACGATGTACCATACGTCAATAACGCGTGGGTACATGACTGCGGACTGGTCTCGTGCTGGCAGTGGGCATTGGTGGGGGGATCCTGAGATAGCCATTCCGGAAGTTGTCAGAGGCAGCGGGCCAATATTCAGCCCATCTATAGTGCCAGACGGTGTGCTGCGGGAAGGGGACGCTCCGAGCAGACCTGAGCCGCCGGCTGGACGGCCGCTCTTCCCGGGTGCCGGCGAGTCCAGGCGCGGCGGTGAGGGTGGTGGTGCCGGCGACTCTGGGCGGCGCGGCGAGCCTGGGGGGGGCGGCGAGGCGGCAGGGGGGGACGACGAGCCTATGGAGGCGGAGAGTGTGCCTGGTGCCGGCAACGAGTCGGGGTTGCGGACATTGTTTAGATTTCCGTGGCTGTTCCGTCTGAGACGTCCACGTAATGGGCCAGTGCGCGCCCAGAGGCTGACCACGCCCGACCGGACGCACCCATACATGCGCGAAGAGCGCGACGGCCAGCGCAGCGACAGCCAATAATAGTCACAAAAAGGGTATTATGTAAATAGAAGTGAGTCACAGTGAAATCAATGTCTCAGAGTCAATGAAGGGACAGAGACAGAAGACAATAGAGTTGGTAAATATCAAACTATAACAAGCAAACAAACAAACAAACAAACAAACAAAAGCAAATTTTCATGGACATATCTACGGATATTGCACTCACGCGACACCAAACACTCACCGAAACGTCCACCAAAACGTCCCACAACGCCGAGCAGGGGGGTTCAAGGGGGTCTCCCCCTTGCTCGGGGGTCTGGGGCAGCGCCCCAGCCGGGCCGGAGGCCGCGACCACGCGCCACGGACAGCCGGGCGCCCTTGGCGAACAGTTGTGTGTCACGATGCACGCGGTGCTAACCCGTCAGACCTGGGGAGCGGTACCAGCGCGCCTGGAACTTGCGAGCCAGCGCGAGCGCGCCCGCCCAGGCCCCACAGTTCTGGCCCGCACTGGGAAAAAGCCCCCATACCGCCCGGATCTGGGCCTGCACCGCTCGCTCGCTTTACCCCCAACATAAGCCACAGTACAAGCCATAGTGATGGCTGCCAGTCAGCCGTGAAAAGGCCTGGTATATTAATAGATTCCAGTAAATGAATACATGTATTTCGCTAATTCGGTAACATTGCCAAGTTTCTAATTTAGTAAAAATTGGGATAAATACTAATGCTCAATGATGTGAGTTCACCCATCATTCTGTCTCAGTTGTCTCATTATTACCACTAACCCTTCATCTGCACCCCCCATTTCAAGGGTGCAATAGTGAAAAAACCCCTTTTTTACGGGGTGCGGCATTCCCAATTTGAGGGGTGAAACACGGCGCGCATATCAGCAAGTTTGAACCCATTCCATAGTGGTATTCTTGAAACGGCATTGTGGTTATACTAATTTATTATTTAAATAGGTAATTATGTCCTCTTGCTAGCAAGTTAATTAAATTAAATAATGCCAAATTACCAAATTGACGGCGGCTCACCTGACATGGATTGTACATCCTCAATTATAAGTGGCCGCAAGGACTCTAAGAAGCAAGTGCTGGTCGCTGCTGAGGAGTACGTGCTTCCAAGTATCATCGACGGCAAGTTGCTCCGCAGATCGAAGACGATCTACCCGTTCTGATGGCACGGACACGCGCACGCGACCTCCCGCGCCGGCCCACGGCCTCCCGCTGCACTCCCAGCCTCGCCGGGGGTCCAAGGGGGGCACCCCCTTGCCAGGGGGTCTGGGGCACAGCCCCAG
>JAJLYT010000128.1:0-15001 GCA_030571755.1 Saccharomycopsis olivae (nom. inval.) | reverse complement strand
GATAATTTGTACTATTTAGACGTCTAGATGTTTTCCTGAGAATGATATGGAGTCCTGGATTGAAGTGATTGAAGGTGGAGAGTTCGAGGTCACACGACGGAGAGCGGCGCGGCTGTGCACGGCATCGATGAGCGGACCCAAGCCTAATTTGCGGAATATTTGGAGGTAGCATTGCTGTATGTTGTAGCTGAGACCTATTAAGATAGTGCACAACACACTGAGAGCTATAAATAGCCAGTTAAAGTAGTATGGCACCGATCGGTTAATGTAGGTAATAGCGTTCCACCACACTGGTGAGTGCGTAGACTTGTAGCTGTATGGTTTAAGTCCCTGGCTTACCATCAACATGTAATTAACGGCTACGGGAACAGCTGTGACGACGCACACTAGACATAGGGCGAGTGTTCTCCATATACGGTTCATAGAGAGGCCCGAATTAGACGACCTGACCAAGTCCGAGGCATCGAAGCGACGCTTAAAATAAGCCACAAGCGTTAAAATTGCTAGTAAGAGAGCGCAAACTGCCCAGCCAAGACTGAAAACTGCAGTTATAAGGACGTTTAGCCAGTTTGAGGCGTGGACTGCTGTACAGCCAGAGTACCGTTGAATAGCATATCTTTGAATGTAAACTAAATAAGAAAGAATCATTACTATAACTGGAGAAATCCAGCAAATAGCTCCAAAAACTACTTGTTGTTTCCATTTTGGCCAGAATGCCATTGGTTTCATTGCAAGCACTGAGTAAGACCGTAAGAGAAGCGCAAACACTGCACATAGGAGACCTGGTAACGACGCATCATTGATATAAACGAGCACATCGCAGTAGCCACGACCATTCCAAGTATCTGAGAAGTTTGAACCACCCCAAATTGAAGCATTAATAATATTTTCAAGAATTTGAAATGTTATCCAGAAATAAAACAGAAGTGCTGCGACGTCCGTCTCTTTGGCTGTAAAGTACCAGATTGGTACTGGATGAAAAATTGCGGAAATCGCAGATAAGCTAATCAAAAGTGCTTGAAAGTTGACCATTAATCTGCAATCCCTTAAGAAATCATAATCTTTTTATACTCAGTCCCCTTTGTTGGCTATTTATGGAACACTGGCCAAATCGGGACCTCAAAGGAACTGCGCCACACTAGCCGGTGCACCGCCACCCCAGCCACCGCTGAGTACAGTGAAAAATCTCAGCGCGCGGGTCATCGCCTGGGGGGGAAGGGCCATGTCGCGTAACAAGGAGAAGGCCCAGTCTTTACTCAATCAGTATGCGCAGCGTCATAGTTTGGCGTATGCAGCGAGTCTGCGTCCTCGATATGTTGGAAGTGTTACAGATTTAACGGATGCTGAGCGTTGGCGCCGACAGGTCCAGAGCGAGTTCAACTCTGTGGTTCTACGTCTCTACGACGAGGCGGTTCCTGAGTACCAGCTTCGGGACCTCAACGACCAGGCGAACAAGTTAGCGCGCGAGCAACGTGCCTGGGAGTATCGAATAAAGGAACTCGGTGGAAGCGCAGGGAGCGCTGGGGGTGGTGGCGCGAGAGGCCGCGGCGACGTGGTGGTCAAGAATTACCGGTATTTTGGACGGGCGCGTGAGTTGCCCGAGGTCAAACAGATCATAGCTGCTCAGAAACGGGTCAGTGAGCGCGCGAAACCTAAGGAGCACTGGTTCCGCGGCGACGTGGACGTGGTTGCGGCGCGGCTCGATGCCGAGTACTACGGGCTCAACGAGCAAACTGACTCAGTACAGCTTGACACGTTTGATAAGCTACGGCTGCAGTATGAAGAAAACGCTAGCCAGTCTACTGGCAATTTAGATTGTTTATTGGATATACCTACTGTTACGGTGCAAGACACTGAACAGTGGCTAGTTGATAGAAAGAAGCGGGAAATGATGCAACGTTTAGGGCTCTGATACCTAATAATAAAAAAGTAAGAAATGGAGTAGTGTTTGCTCTAGAAGACATATTGAGCAAATCTTTTGAGTTTTTCTAGAAGTGTTGATGAATAGACAGTTTTTTCTTCCCATAAAGCCTTATCATTTTCTTTTCTTCCAATATCTAATTCAATTTGATCTGTTTTAAGTACTTTAGTTTGTTTAAAGAACTTATATAAGAAGAAACTACCAGAAAATAGTATTAAACTTCCATAACTGGTAATAAAAAATTCAGTACTCCATGAATCTTTTAAAAACACTGTGATACCAGTCAGAAGAATAATTATTGATCCTGTTAATAATCCATAAATTGCCATAAATGGTTGCCATGGACTTTTATAAGGATATGCAGGTGAGTCTCTTGATACTAAATCTGTTCTTTGTTTTAATCCATAATAAAAACGAATAAACAGAAAGCACATACATGCCCACACTATTTCACCACTAGTTGCACAAACTGTCATTAATCTTTGAAAGATATAGTTTGAGTCATTATTAATACAAAGGAATGCTAAACAGCCAAATAATCCCAGAAATAAAACGGATACATAAGGAACTCCCTGTTTTGAGCATCTTGAAAATATTGCTGGCGCTTTCCCTTGTACTGATAATTGATATAAAGTTCGACTTGAAGCATATAATTGCGAAGAACCAGCACTCAAAGCGAACACAACGAAAATTCCATTAAAAATCGCTGAAAGTGAACAAACACGAGCGTTTTGGAACGCTATAATCCAAGGAGATTGATTACCGTTGAAAAGCCCAGAGTATGAGCTTAACTTGGCCTTATTTTTTCCCAGGGTACATACATTACTGCCAAACAACTCAAGCATCGCTGTTTGAACGTCCTGGCTGTGCTGTTTTTCTGCCGCTGTCTGATTTGGATCGTCCAAGAGTCTGTAACGCAAGAGTCGTGGATCGCCTGAGTAAAAATTGAGACTCACACAAAAGATTGCGAGGATATAAAATAAAACAATTCTCCAGAAGATCCGGTTAGTGGCTCTTGGGAGAGCTTTTCTAGGCTGTTTGGCCTCACCAGCGACAATCACTACGATCTCGGTACCAACATAAGCGTAACTGGAGATACAAGCAGAGATCAAAATACTAAGAAACCGACCGGTGTTGCCGCCGATTCCGTTAAGGGAACCAGAGCCGCTATCAGTGAGATCAAATGTTGGTCTGAATAGTCCATATGTTAGACCTGCTGCTGGGTCGCTCTCCGACAGTTTCCAGTATCTGAATCCAATAGATTCATGTGAAGGTGGCATCCCACCTGTGTTTATAATGATATTTAAGATAACAGAGAGCATAACAATTACTAATTTAAGTAATGATAACCCAAATTCAAGTTCACCATATACTCTAACATCGAGTAAATTAACTCCTAATGTCCATACAAGAAACAACGAGATCCAGCCCGCTGCTGAAGGTCCTGGTAATTTAATATTATCATAATAACTTAACATAATAGTTCCAGCAGTAATTTCACTTGGTAATGATATTGTATAATTAATCCAATAAATAAAACCAGCAGCAAATCCAAAAGCATCATCAACAAATCGAGATCCAATACCACTTACTCCTCCAACAAGAGGAATAAAAGTTACCATCTCACAGAGAGATAACATTGTTGCAAGAACTACTGAACCAGCTATAACGAAACCAAGTAATGCTCCAAGAGGTCCACTTATCAGAAAATTCTTTGATGCACTAAGATAAAGTCCCACACCAAGAGTACCACTAAGTGCAATCATCTGTAAATGTCTCTGAGTTAATTTCTTTTGGAGTCCGTATGGTTTACTAGTTCCATCATCGTCGCCTGGAGGCTGTTCATTATTTGAAGTCTTGTCATGGTGCGACGGCGCGGTTTCTGTAATGACTTCATCGAAACTCGTATCGTCTAATCCAGAGTCTAGCGAAATTTCCTTACCTTCAAAGGGCGATGTAATATCCTGCTTGCGCTGTATCTTGGGCTTGGCCAACGATACGTCGTCCTCATCAAGAACGGACGACGAGTACCCGACGCTGGTCACCAGCATGGCGCCAGCTTTATACTTAAATGGGTTAATGTCAAAAGTAGGACTGATCGGTGTTGACGGTTTCGATGGTCGGTGATTACTGGAACGTCGCGACGCAAAACTCGCAAACGATGCTTTTGGTCTAAATCTTCTTTTTGGACTTGTTGCTGCTGCTTCACTAAAATATTCACTAGTTTTAACATCCAGTATATCAGTTTCTTCATCTTCTTGATTAGGAACATAATAATTCTCTGAAATATAATTCTCATCATCTGAAATAACTTTTAATAAATTTCTATGTATTAAATTATCTTGAAATGATTTCTTTTTCTCAAGAACTTTCTTTAAAGACGCTTCTATCTTAAATTCCTTATTAAAATCAGTCATATACTGCTGAAAGTCGTCGTCACCGCCGCCACTGCGGCCGCGACCAGCACCGCCGCTCCCGTCTTCGCCATCGTCGTTATCCGCGCCGCGCTGTCTCCTGAGATCATCATAATAGTTAGAGTAAAAGTTCTTATTATTAGCGACGCTTATCATCGACCGTCTCACATTAAAATCGTCGTCAAATAGGTCCAGCGCCATCTGCTGAATCAAGTTGGAATCAACCAGCCCCTCGCTCACAACAGAGACCACATCCTCGTCACTGGCCTCCTCCTCACCACTAATAACACTCGTAGCAGGACTTTTACCCTTATTAGGGAAACTTATAAGATTAAATGATGGAAATAAATTCAGATAGATATTATCCGCCACCGCACCCTCGTCCTCATCCAGTATATATCCCCCAGAGTCCAGATCTTCACCAATAGATAGCTCAAGAGGAGGGCTAGATAATGGTATACCGGCGGAACTAGCTTCGGAGCTAAAATGTAGATTAGTCTCGATATCCCTGTCCATACCCGTTCCCCGGCCCCCAGGCATCACCTCCCTCATATCTATTTTATCGGGTCACGTGCGCGATCGAGGTGCGAGGCCGTGGTCGACGACGCGGCCTCCGGCCCGGCTGGGGCTGTGCCCCAGGCCCCCTGGCAAGGGGGTTCCGCCCTTGAACCCCCCTGTGTGGATGGTGAGGGAGTAGAGGCCGTAGTTGTGGTTGTGGACCAGGGATGTCGCGCGGCCTCTTTGGTCGGACTTGTAGCATTGTGTGGCGCCGGATGGGCAGATATGTGGGCTGTAGGTGTGTTTGAGATAGAAGGGACTAATATTTGGATATGTAGTGAGGCTGAGATGCGTTCCGGATGAGTCTGCGGTGGGTGGGGAGGTCGCGGCGTGCGACGGGGGCCTGCTAGTGGCCGTGGTCCGGGGTACAGTGACACAGGGTTGCTCAGGAGCGCTGGAGGCCTCTAATGGTTTAGTATACAGCTCGAAGCGCTGTGCGGTCACGTTGTTCTGTGCGGTACTGCTGATCTGTTTAGTCCTGCTGTGCCGTTTAGCCTGCTGGCCTGCGTAGTGAGGTGGTATAGGCGCGGCGCGACAGCGAGGTGGCTTAGACTCGGGCAGTGCTTGTTACTTGCCCGTTTCAACACGCTGGAAGTGTGACTCTGCGGTCTGACCGAGTCTGAGCGACAGCACTGTGTCGTGGTTCCTGGATGACTCCCACGGTGTCTGATGGTAGGCTCTCAGCGGGCAGTGGGCGAGAGCCTTAGACAACAGGCTGCCCGACTGCATAGATAACCGATTATGTCCAGCAGAAAGCAGACCAGTCTAGAAGATAATTTTGTAGTGTCTGCGGACAGCATCGCGTCTTCCAAAGAAATAACACGGCCTCCACGCCAGTCGTTCGGGCCTTCGTTACTCTCAGCCGGTGACACTGCGCTCCTGAGCGCAGCGTGCGAGACAGAATATAGCGTAAATGACAACTTCTAGTAGAAAAATATGAATAAACAAGTCGTTGTGCGAAAATCTGTATAAAAGCCTCTGATATTGGGGACCAGCGTCCCGAGCCTTTCCGACTGTTATCGTACTGTGAGTCACATCCTGCGACGAGCAGAGCCGCCAGCGCATCAATACTTTGATATTCTGGCGATATATACCCCAGCAGAGGCCCGGTCGTACCATCTAGTTAGCACTGTCTGTACCGTGGCTATAGTACGCATACACCCGCGGGCGCTCTCCACGCCAGCGCGGGCTGCCGTGGCTGCCACGCCGCCAAACCGCTACAAATAGCAGTCCCAGCTCACACAACGTCTGCGAGCACTCCAGTGGCCGCAATTCTCACAGATATAGCACTGAGACCCACCAGCCCTCAGCTCATCCTGCGGTGCACAGTGCATGTTCCGGGTAACTGCGCGGTTTACGGGAGGCAGTAAAACGTTAGGGACGAGCGCTGTAATTGAGAGTGATATATGTATCTGCCTGTGTAGGTGCTGGGGAGGTACTATAAGTGCGATTGACTGTTTTTGGGGGCGTGTGTGTGGAGAGCGGGTCCCATACGGGAGGCCGCGGCGGCGGGCCAGCCGGGTGGCTGGTGTGCACGGTTTAGCGAGGATTTTTAAGCGGGTTATGCGCGGGAGTTGTGTGATGGCGACGGAGGCCGGTGTTGGCGTGGGATGAGACACTACTGAGGTGGCATGGGATATTATTAGTAAGTTTGGCGGGCGGTGTGGTTTTAGGGGGTGAATGGTACCACTAGCCAGACCGTAGTGAGATGCAGACCACGCAGGGGGGGCCAACAATTCCCTCGAAATTGCTAGAATTCTGGAGAAAATTGGCAAATAGTAGCACCTGGGTGTTAAGGAGTAGATAAATGCAGAAAAGTACAGAATTTCAGTGATTGTGATGTCGTTTGTGTGGAGCGTAGTGCTGGGGTGACAGTGCCAGATCGGGGTAGCCCTCGATGGGGGGTGTGCGTCGGAGTAGAGCGATGGAGGGTGCGTTTACAGCACAGGGGGTGAGCAAGTAAAGATTAGTATAAAGGTAAGACAATTGCTCCTTATATTTATAAATTAAAATAATATAAATAAAAATATAAATTATAATGGGAGTACCAATTGGACGGTATTTATTTGAAAAACTTCATGAAGTTGGAATTGAGACAATTTTTGGATTACCAGGAGATTTTAATTTAGCATTATTAGATTATATTGATACAGTTGAAGGTGTTAGATGGGCAGGAAATGCTAATGAATTAAATGCTGGATATGCAGCTGATGGATATTCTAGAATTAAGAGACTTCTGGCTCTTATTACTACATTTGGTGTAGGTGAATTAAGCGCTTATAATGCTGTTGCTGGTGCTTATAGTGAGCATGTTGGTATGCTTAATATTGTTGGTATACCATCAACTGAGTCACAAAAAGAAAAGTTACTTCTTCATCATACTTTGGGTAATGGAGATTTTACGGTATTTTCTAGAATGGCGCGCGAGATTAACCTTGAAACTTTTATAATCACTGACAAGCAGAACGCCGCTGACCTCATCAACAAAGCCATTGAGGTAGCATACAAGAATCAAAAACCGACATATCTTGGAATTCCAACCAATTTTGTCGATATTGAGATCGAGCCAATCTCACGGCCATTGTCTTTAAAGCTCGATAAGAATAACGAGGAGACCGAGAATGAGATCTTTGAGCTGTTCTTACAGTTAGTAAGCAGCGCTAAGGACCCTATTATCTTGGTAGATGCGTGCGCTGTGCGCCACGATGTTAAAGAAGAAACTGCCAAGTTAATCGACTTGACTCAGTTCGCTACCTTTGTCTCCCCTATGGGTAAATCGGCCGTGGATGAAGCTAATCCAAGATTCGGTGGTGTCTATATTGGGTCTCTAAGTACTCCAAACGTTAAGCCAATAGCTGAATCAGCAGATCTTGTTATATCAGTTGGTGGTTTAATGTCTGATTTTAATACTGGTTCGTTTTCTTATGGTTTCTCTACTAAAAATATGGTCGAATTTCACTCAGATCATATTAAAATTAAACGTGCAGTATATCCAAATACACAAATGAAAGATTTCCTTAGCAGAATAGTCTCAGACCCACAATGGTCTGCTAAACTTAAGGAAGCCCTGAGCCACTACAACCCAGCAGACCACCCAGTCCAGCCATACCCAGAAGCTCCAAAACCAGAGGAAAACATCACCCAAAAATGGTTCTGGACAGCAGTCTCCAGCTGGCTCCAGCCTAACGACATTGTCCTAAGTGAAACTGGTACTCTGGCGTTCGGTATCACCAGCGCCAAGTTCCCTGAACATGTCACTGGTATCTCGCAGGTCCTCTGGGGGTCAATTGGTTTCTCTGTCGGCGCTTGTTTGGGCGCTAGTTTCGCCGCTCAAGAGTCCAAGACTCCTCGCAGGGTTATTCTATTCGTCGGTGACGGTTCGTTCCAGTTAACTGCCCAAGAGGTCTCTACTATGATCCGCTGGAACTTGACACCATACATCTTCATCATAGATAACTCAGGCTATACAATTGAGAAACTTATCCATGGCCCAACCGCTCGGTACAACCAGATTCAACCTTGGAACTTCCAATTGCTTTTAAAAACATTTGGTGCTCAGGATTCGAACTCGCAGTCTCTTGTTTGGAAATCTTCAGATGACGTGCAGGCCGCTTTCAAAGACCCTGACTTTGCCAATGCTGATAAAATTAGATTGATTCAAGTTAAAATGCCTGAAATGGACGCACCTGAAGCTTTAGTCAAACAAGCTCAATTCTCTGCACAAACAAATGCTAGTTAGCTTTTTTTTTTAACCTTTCTATTTTTTTTTTCCCTCACTTAATCTTAATCATGCAAAACACACCTTCCACTATGTAGTCACGCACGTCATCACCCTCCCGTTTAATTCCGATACGCGCACACGAGCCCTCGCACTGCTCCGGAGAGCCAATAAGATTTGCGGAGTTTGTCAAATGAGAAATTTTTCTACAAGTATAAAAGGAGCGCGGGTTCCGCTAAAAATTATTAAATAGCAAACGAAAAATTTAATATGGGTGAATTCAAAGAAGGAAACGCTAAGAAGGGTGCTAACCTCTTTAAGACTAGATGTTTACAATGTCACACTACTGAAAAGGGTGGTCCACACAAAGTTGGTCCAAATTTAAACGGTGTCTTTGGTAGAGTTTCTGGTACTGCTGCTGGTTACTCTTATACTGATGCTAACATCAACAAGGCTGTTCACTGGTCTCCACAAACCATGAGCGACTACTTAGTTAACCCAAAGAAATATATTCCAGGTACTAAGATGGCTTTTGGTGGTCTTAAGAAGGATAAGGATAGAAATGATTTAATCACTTACTTAATTGATGCTACTAAATAAGTAGATAAAAAGTTTTTGTATACTTATTAATTTGTACATATTATTCAGTGCATGAAATTCGTCATTGTTATTTATTGTAGTAATTTGTTATTCTTTTTTTTTTTTTGTTGTTAAATTCAAGCTCCTGATACAAGAGAATGTGTTTCAGAACTAAATATAGAATCAGTGGTTTTAGCCGTACGATCAATTAATGATTCAAGAATTTGTTCTCTAGACGATGTAATATCTTGTAAAGCAGTTTTTCTAGACTCAGCACGTCTTCTTAAATGTCCAATGAGAAGCATAGAAAGTCTATCATCAGCTGCAACTTGACTGTCTGACATATTGACAGTTCCTGCTTTGACAGACCAAGTTTTCTCTAATTGAACTATCTCTGTTTGAGTTAAAACTTTTTTAGCCTGTTTAGGTGTATATCCTGTAACTCTGCTTAACCACATTGTTGTAGATTTCAGAGTAATATGCCCCGAGCCAAGGACGCGGGCCAACAGAGGTCCAACAATAGCACGTAGCGGTTCGTCATCCGCCACCAGCACCACCATGATTTCCTTAACATGGTCAAAGCGAACCTGCTTCGATAAGAGACCCAAGTCAGCCATTTTAAATACTAGCTGCTCAAGCAGAGCGACACTGTTGAACTGGAACGTGGAAAGTAGATCGGCGATGCGTACTGTGCTGTACGACTGGAGCAAATGGTCCAAGTACTTGTACCGCATTGCCCAACAAAGCTCATCGTTAAAGAGATTGAGGAAGTGACGGTCAGATCCCGTAAAGGGCTGGGCTAGAATATCCATGAACTGTGTGAGGTCTGGGATTTCGTAGTACTGCCACATCAGTACCAACCGGTTGATATCATCATCATCACTTTGTTGAAGGTATGGTTTAATCTCATTAGATTGAAGTAAGTTAACATCTGATTTTCCATGTAATAATGTTAATATTACTATACACTTAAGTGCCCGTAACTTATCAGTATCAGAACCAGCTTCATCATAACTTTTGAACCCTTCAAGCATAACAGTTTTATCATAATTACCTTCAATCATTTGTAACTTACCTTGTGCTTCTCTTAATACTCCAATAATTCGTGGATGTGGAATTATATCTTTTTCAAGTATAGCACATTTATTATATACTTCTTTTAAAGATTTCCGAATAGTTTTCTCACTAATATTCTCTTGAAGAAGCATCCCAAGTTGCACACTATAAGCTTCAAGTAAATACTGTGATTTTACATAAGAGCTACCACCCTGCCAAGCTTCAATCTCATTAAGCACCGCAACAGCGTCTGCCATAGTCTTACAGCGCCTAAGTCGCGCTACGCTCACTTTGATGGCTAACTTAGGCGCTACGCCAACACTATCACAAATATCAATGATCCCACTACTAAATCTTGTATCACTTAAATTTCGGTCAAGTACCTTCTCAAGTGATGATTCAAAATATATAGTCTCAACTGCATCATTCATACTAAGGAGCTCTTGGAACCAACTGAGCCATTCAGCATTACGACCACCTTCAATGGCAATAATCTTCATGAGTTGCTTAACTGATTTAAATCGCCACACCCCATTACTATTACTAGCAATCTTGCTAAACCCTGCCTCAGCATTGCCACCGTCACCGTCTTCCTTAAGCGCTTTGGCACTGTAGTACTGCTCCTCAAGGTTGTCGCCGCCCCCACTGCCGCCAGCCGCATCATCATCGCTCGCAGCCTCGTCAAAAGCTCCCTCATCCATCTCCTCGTCAGTGTCATCATACTCAAACGGATCCTCCTCCCCATCCGACATCATAAAATCCTCATTGTCTGACATACCCAGTCTGGCCCCCTGTCAAAAATCTAATATAGAAAGCTATACTTTCTGTAGATACCCCGCAGGGCTGCAAACCGGGCTCCCATCATTGAAGCTACCGCGGCGGCGGCGGGGAGGGGCAAGTAGTCCAACAGACACTAATGTTAGCTAGAAAAACAGGTACAGGAATTGTTACATCTGTTGGATATTATCAAGGACGTAGCATCGCACGTGCCTGTCGGATGATATCTACGGCTGTCGCGCCCTTTCGGCGGTTCTCTCCTTCACACTCTTTCTTAGAAAAAGCGCCCAACAATCCGGACGAGCCTATCGTGTATATTAGTGACTGGCTTGATGGGTCTGCGGCGCCATTTAAGGTAGAGGCCAATGATATGGCCCAAACGTTAGAGACCGACGTTTACTGTCTCGACCTCAGCTATAGGACCGACGGTGGCGATATCCGCGCGATGTCGGTGTCCGACATGGTACAGCGTCTAGAGCACTTTTGCGAGCAACAGCAGCTCCCTAGAGTATCATTAATCGGCGAGGGACTCGGGGGCAGAGTCGCTATGGTTACGGCTCTACAGACTGCGCACTCTGGCTCGCTTGAGGTGTCTAAAGTGGCCGCAATCGATGTGACTCCTACGCCGCTTCCCCAGACTGCGGTGGACCAGTGGGCCTCCTGGTTGGACGCCTTGGACGCCATCGCCAACTGCGCCAGAATCCCACAGAGTGACAAGAATTACCGTGAGAAATGTTTACTGGTATTGCAATCTCACAGCATCAACGACCCGGCCGTGGCAAAGTACATTCTAGCCAACATTAGACCGCTGCGGGGCAGTCCATATCTTCTGGCAAATATCCCACTACGGAAATACAAAGAAACTCAATTCTTACAGAATGAGTACGCGACGTGGCCACCGCAGTCAGTAGAGCAGACTCTGTTGGTACCATTCGACTCAGGACTGGCATTGTTCCTATTGGGAAGACACTCTACGCATTACCCAAGGGATATAGCGGCATCTATGAATATGCAGAAGCAAATTAATTACTTCTTCCCGCATAACCAAATTAAAACTTTTGCTACTGACCATTTTGTTACCCAAACACAAAGCGCTCATACTACGAACGCTCTATGTCAGTTTTTTCTTAAAGAACACAACCCATTATACGACCAACTCAGATCTAGCACCGTCTCGTGACTGTACTAGGATAAGAAAAGTTGATTGAGATGGGGCGGGGGGCGGGAAGCGAGAGTTAGGGGCAACATGGCGGTGGTGTTTACTACGCTTGGGATGTTCATCATTGATGAGATTCACTATGCGGACGGACTGAGTTTGTACGATGTTCTCGGTGGTGGAGGATTCTTTGCGTTATTTGGGTCGCGGGTAGTGCTCTCCATGGGCGATTGTCGGCGGACTGGGTTCGTGTTGGACGCTGGTTACGACATGCCGGTAGATGCGGAGAAGATGATAGAAAAGTGGGGGACTTCGACCGTTGTGCGACGTGATATGAGTCGTCAGACTACGCGGGGATGGAATAAGTATGGTGAGCATGATTTTAGGGAGTTTAAGTACTTGACTCCAAAGGTGCGATTGACAGCTGCTGATTTGACTGGCCCGCTAGCGGATGCTGAGTCTGTGCACTTGATATGCTCAGCAGACCGGTGCATTGAGCAAGTGAAAGGACTTGGACATGACAGGAAGATTTGTTGGGAGCCGATTCCCGATCTTTGCGGGCCAGAGTACTGGGAGCGGACGCAGGAAGCACTTAAACTGGTGGATATTCTTACACCGAATGCTGAGGAGGCGGCTAGATTCTTTGGATTGAAAGAGCCACATGATAAAGCCAGTCTTGAGGAGTTGGCAAGTCGGTTCGTGCCTTATTTGACGAAGGGTGGAGAGTACTGTGGCGTGGTTCTCCGGTGTGGACCACTTGGGATGTATGCGCACGGAACCAATGGGTTCAAACAGTGGTTCCCAGCGTACCACGCGGTTTCGCCAGATCCCAAGATTGTGGATTGCACTGGTGCGGGAAATACCGCGGCTGGTGCGTTCATGACAGCGCTAGTGTTGACGCACGGCGACTGGACCTGCGCGGGCGTCCTCGCCAGCGTCGCCAGCGGTCTCTGTCTCGAGCAGCTCGGAGTGGCGCAGTTGACCGCCAGCCCCGACCAGTGGAACGGCGCGCCATTGAGCGACCGTATCGCGCAGTACGTCCAGTGGGCCGCCTTGCCCGACGACCCCACTAGTATAGTTAACAAGATCTCTGCGTATGGCTGTAGCTCGCGGTCCCCGTACTGGCCTCCGGCCCGGCTGGGGCGGTGCCCCAGACCCCCTAGCAAGGGGGTGCCCCCCTTGAACCCCCTGGGGCACAAGAGTACCATGTAGAGTGCATTTGTGGGCTCTGTAGTAACCATGAGGGTATGCGGGACGGGGGTAGACGAAGTACGGTCTAGTACGGTCTAGTACGGTCTAGTACGGTACAGGATGGTGCTGGTACGGGGTCCCAGTACTGTCTGCATGGCAAGCCGTTGGCGGGCATATTTCACGCACACAGACCTGCCCAAGCTCTCCCAAACACCACAGGGGGTTCAAGGGGGGCACCCCCTTGCCAGGGGGTCTGGGGCGCCGCCCCAGCCGGGCCGGAGGCCGCACGTAGAGGGCGCAACAGCGAGCCTAGTACGGGGCCTCTGGTACGCACGGCCGGGCACAAACGCAGAAAAACAAAAGCGCAGGCGCGCGGGCAGGACTCTATGGACCCACGGCAGTATCTCTCTACAGTGTACCACGGCATCATTGGACGCGACGGCGCGGCGCTTGGCCAGTTACTCAGCGTGACGACGGCGGTGGCGCCGGTAGCCGGGCTCGACAGCTTGGACGAGTTGTGGCAGGCCGTCGTGCGCCAGCACGTCCTGGCTGGCCAGGCGGTGGCGGGCCGCCGCTGGACTGAGGCGTACCAGCGCAGCAACGACCTCGTTAAGGCCGTAAACAGGATAGCCGAGCGCGAGGATATATGGATCTTGCCAGTTCTCAAAACTGTCGTCAAAGATTTAAAGAAACTAGCGCTCTTAGCCGACCAACATACGCCACTGGTCGCTGAAGACCAGGAGAAGTTTATAGAACAAGCGTCTAGAACTATCAATCGTTCTTTCACGATATGCTTAAATGACCGTGAAGAGGTCCAGAAACGTAACAAGAAGAAAGCAGTTTATTTCTTTATATCTGAACTCTACAGTATTTACTTCAAATTAGGTAATCTTGATTTGGCTAGATCTATGCAAAGAGCGTTAGAGAAAAAACAACTGGATTTACCTAAGCTTGATAAGAAGATACCTAAATCTAATAAAATAGGATATTTATACTTTTCAGCATGTTTATACATTAACGATGGTGCATTCTCCAGAGCTCTCGAAAGTCTCACTAAAGCGTTCCCTCTAGCGGCTGGAGGAGACGACGCGGCGCTGTCGCACCAGCAACAGATCCTACTTTTACTTATTCCGATCAATTTCTATGTTACCAGAAAACTTCCAAGCCAGTACTTATTTGAGAAGTATCCTAGAGTTCGGTCAGCTTATGAGAAACTTTTCTCATTCATTAAAATGGGAAATTTACGAGGATTCAGCACAGAGGTTAAGAGACTTGAGTACCAGCTCTTAAGACTGCGCTTATACTTGCTATTCCAGCAGATTCGAAGCTTGGTGGTGTTTAAGTTGTTCCAGCGCACCCACCGCTTGGTGTGTCAGCTCCCAGAGATCTTCCCGCAGCCGTACCAGCTCCCGTTGGCGGCGCTCTCCAAGGCGTACCAGGTATCGTCAGGCGCCGCAAAGCTCGATACGCCGTCGACGGAGGCGCAGCTCGCCAGTCTCATCTTCAAGGGCTACGTCAAGGGCTACATATCGCACGGCATGGCAGTGGTCGTTCTCAGCAAGAAGGCGCCGTTCCCCGCGCAGACCGCGCAGACCGCGCAGCCCGTCTGAGCACGCGGCCTCCGGCCCGGC
>JAJLYT010000127.1:0-15215 GCA_030571755.1 Saccharomycopsis olivae (nom. inval.) | reverse complement strand
GTCTTCATAGTGGAAGGGAAGGAAGGAAGAATACATAGAGATATATAGGATATATATAACTTTAATCCAGAACCACCCGCAAGCGCTGCCCAAGACTATTAGTAATGCCGTCGAACAACCTCACTAATGATCAACATATTGATCTTACCACCACTCTGGGTGTTGCTGATACAAGGGTTAATCCTTCATCTCAACAAAAATAGCCCCGATCAGTTGACACACTGATCAGTGGTCTGCTGCCGATAATTATACGATGTCTCGGCTTCAGCTCAGAATCTCCAGTTTATTTCGAATGAGTGTAATTCCGCTTCTCCTCCTCCTAAATCACTTTCTGGTTAATTTCCGTCGAAGCTATTGATTCTTGCTCCTTTTCGTGAGAGCTTACAGTATCTGCTTATATGTCCCACGTTCCCACAGTTGTAACATGTACGAGGAACATAAACTGCATCGTTTCTTCTCCCTCTCATTGGTTTGCTCCCCTTACCATTAGTTTGATGATACGGTCTTCTCTGTCCAGCCGTGGGCTTCATATGAGCAATAGCAATCGCAGGATCGTGAGACAACTTCTTTCGATAATCATATCTTCTTCGTTCCTCGATTGCAAGATGTTTCCTTACTTCTTCTAGAGTCCTAGAGTGCGCAATTCCGAAATTTATTGTCGTCAGCAGCCATGTGTTTACATCAGCAAGATTCCTATAAAACATCTCCTCTGTTATCCTCGTTTCTTTCAGAATGCTCAATAGTTTTGTGATTCGTTTCATCGCTTGGTCACAAGATTCTTGGTGTCCTTCAGAGTTTCGTCTATAAAGGACCATTTCTTCTTGCATCAACTGCCAAATTCTCCTCGGTCCAACTATTTGCTTTTCAGTCTCAATCTCTTGGATAATCCATAGTAATGCTTTCTCCGGCATCTGCCGATCTGCGTACCTCTTTGGTCTTGTTGATGCTGCCCTTTTGTAGATAAAAGAAGCTAGGTCCATGACTCCGTGCGTAGTCAACCTTTCTCCGCTAGATCCCTCAGGTTTGAAGTAGTAATCCATTTTGAGTGCTCTCAAGATCGCCATGAAATCCAGTTTCCAAAGTATCATGTTAATTGTGTTGTCAAAATTACTTGCTGGACGTTTAGTAATCGATCTGACTAAATCACATTGCTCCTTAGTCATCTCAATATCTCCAAACTTTTTAGGTACAAAATATTTATGTTGGTATATTCTCCGGTAACGTTCTTCATCTTCATCCTCTACAGAGCTCGCATAATATTGGCGAGCGTTCAGTGTTGAAGAATTGTTACGATATGCAGACATGGTGGTTACAGCAAGCTGAGTAGTAGTTTCGCACTCGTCCTGCGTTTATACACGCAGATAGTATCTCTTCGGTCTCCTCTTTCTGCCTGCGAGTTGACCATCTATTTATAAAGTTATATTCTCGACCCGTGTATTAGGAGGATAGACGGGCCTTCGGGTTACTGTGGTAGTGTTAAGTATCTCTGCAGACCATGCATAGAGTACAGTTTCGCTAGTAAACATTCACAGAAAGTTTGACATTACCTGATATATGATAATGTTTGGTACAAGGAAGGTACTCTACAAGTGTTTATGGGTATAACTGTTGAGAGAAAGGATCATGTGTTGGAACAGTACTCTAGGCTTGCTATGCATAGAGACCGGAACGATATTACGGGTAATCTGAATATCATCCTACTGAGATGAATTGGTAGTAAACGGCACAAGAAGATAACTGTATAAATAGATGATCAATTCACGGATAGAAGAGAACAACGAACATCGACTATCTGTGTGTGTAAACATAGGACCAATACGAATCTACAACTCAACTTACTGTAATCATTATGTCTAACTCCCGTAGCAACTCTTCACCAAAAGCAGAGCGAACCCAACAGAGCGAACCCAACAGAGGCTTCCCAGGCTTCCCAGGCTTCCCAGGCTTCCCAGGCCCCATTTCTGTCTCTCCTATTAGGTACCGCTAACTTGAACATTGGCGCAGGGTGGGTCCTTCCTTTTGCCGTTTGCTGTGTTCCAAAGCGCGCAACTCGCAGATCACAACTCCCACGAGATAATTCAATGTGAGAGTGCGAAACCTTGGACCTGTTGCTGGAACAGCACTATCGTGACTTGTGACCCATTTGCACTGGTCTTTCCAGTAACCATGCTGCACACGATTCTCAGTTTTGCAATCTTGTCAAAATAGCCCTGATCACACCGATCAGTGATCTGCTGCCGATAATTATACGATGCCTCGGCTTCAGCTTGGAATCTTCAGTTATTTCGAATGGGTTTAATTCCGCTTCTCCTCCTCCTAAATCACTTTCTGGTTAATTTCTGTCGAAGCTATTGACTCTTGCTCCTTTTCGTGAGAGCTTACAGTATCTGCTTATATGTCCCACGTTCCCACAGTTGTAACATGTACGAGGAACATAAACTGCACCGTTTCTTGTCCCTCTCATTGGTTTACTCCCCTTACCATTGGTTTGATGATACGGTCTTCTCTGGCCAGCCTTGGGCTTCATATGAGCAATAGCAATCGCAGGATCTGGTGACTCCTTCTTTCGATTATTATATCTTATTCGTTTCTCGATTGCAAGATGTTTCCTTACTTCTTCTAGAGTCCTAGAGTGCGCAATTCCCAGTTTTATTGTCGTCAACAGCCATGTGTTTACATCAGCAAGACCCTTATAAAACATCTCCTCTGTTATCCCCATTTCTTTCAGAATGGCCAATAGGTTCTTGATTCGTCTTAATGTGTTGCTAGAATGCTCTAGGTCTCCGTGGGAGTCTCGTTGATGAAATATCATTCTCTTTTTCACCATGTTCCAAACTCCGACCTGACCAATTATGTTCTTTTCGCTCTCAATATCTTCGATAATCCACCGTAATTTGTCTTCTGGTACCGGTTTTTCGAAGTACGTCCATTGAGTTGCTGACGTTGCTCTGTTATAAATAAAAGAAGCTAGATACACGACTCCGTGCGTAGTCAACCTTTCTCCGCTAGATCCCTCAGGTTTGAAGTAGTAATCCATTTTGAGTGCTCTTAAGATCTCCATGAAACCTTGTTCCCAAAGCATCAAGTTTGCCGTGTTGTTATAGTCACTTTTTGGACGTCTAGTAATCAATCTGACTAAATCACATTGCTCCTTAGTCATCTCAATATCTCCAAACTTGTTAGGAACAAAATTTGTATGTTGGTGTATGCGCTGGTAACGTTCTCCATCTCCATCGTCTACAGAGCTCGCATAATATTGGCGAGCGTTCAGTGTTGAAGAATTGTTACGATATGCAGACATTGTGATTACAGCAAGCTGAGTAGTAGTTTCGTACTCGTCCTGCGTTTATACACGCATATAGTATCTCTTCGGTCTCCTCTTTCTGCCTACGAGTTGACCATCTATTTATACAGTTATATTCTCGACCCGCATATTAGGAGGATAGACGGGCCTTCGGGCTACTCGCGGTAGTGTTTAAGTATCTCTGCAGACCATGCATAGAGTACAGAAAGTTTGACATTACCTGATATATGATAATGTTTGGTACAAGGAAGGTACTCTACAAGTGCTTATGAGTATAACTGTTGAGATAAAGGTGCTGGAACGTACTCTAGGCATGCTATGCATAGAGACCGGAACGATATTACGGGAGATCTGAATACCATCCTACTCAGATTGATTGGTAGTAAACGGCGCAAGAAGATCATCTGCTATCTGTGTGTAAACATAGGACCAATACGAAACTACAACTCAACTTACTGTAATCATTATGTCTAACTCCCGTAACAATTCTTCACCAAAAGCAGAGCTGGCTTAACAGAAGACTGTATGAAGCTGTCGTGAAGACACACAGCGCGCTGTTTCGCTGCCATTGTTGTATAGTGTCCTGAGCTAATTTCGATACAGGTCCTACGAAACCGTACTTCTAGGCTGAGACCGTGCGGTACGAGATGAGCTGGAGTGAGGGTGCTTGGATGCAGTGCGAGTATGCGAAAAATGACGCGAAAATGACGCGAAAATGACGCGAAAATGACGCGTATCCAGTTCCCGATTGGGGTGTAGTACGAGTTATCTTACACAGCTTTTGATGCTCTTATTTTCACTGAGTAAATGCAATTTAGTCGTCTTGATGTATGCACAGTATACCCTTGTCTCTTTGAAGACCCCAAAACCAAGAAAGGTATCTTGGAGAAAGAGTGTTTGTCTATCAACGAAGCATTTACCAATTTTGCAAGAAACATAATTGCTGTTTTACGTAATGTTCATTCTGGGTTGCTAGTATATGCTAGAGAAAAGGATATTACTAATTTGATATTCAATTTGATTTTAGAAGAGTGTGAACCTGTAAATATTATTCACAAGAAAAGCTTAGATGCGTTAAAGAATTCCTCTAATTTGATTGCAAAACGTTTCCCTGATAATATGTCAGCTACTCAAATTACATTCTGTTATTTGTTAATTAAAGCTCTTCGTCGTTGCAATAAGAGTGCAGTTTCTTATCATAATGTGGGATTTGTGCATCAATTTGACAAACAATTATTCTTCAGAAGAATGCAAGGCAGAAAAAATGGAAATACGTCTAAATTTACGTCAAAAAGTCCCATTATGAAGGATAAGACTGGTAAGAGGATAGCAGTTTTAGGTGGCGGGGGTATACCAATTGTATCCAAAGATTTTACGTATTCTGAGAGTTCCGCATCAGATTTTGTAGCTGGCGTGTGGTCCACCAAAACTCTGTTTCGTGTGGATCCCAAGCCGCTTATTTCACTAATTGACCATAATAATGAACCTTTTTGGCAAAAAGTGGCTGATAGATTTAGCGCAGCAACGCTATGGAGAGCGAAACGGGGTAAAATAACTGGGGTCGACCTATCTAGAGTTACTTGGAACTCAATTCTCGCCGAGGAGAAACTGAGCAGGGCCTCCAGTGATACAACAAGGCGTCCAGATGCTACTGATGTCGCGAATTCCACTACAAACAATATAAGCAGAAAGGATGGCGAACCTTTGTTAGCTGGGTTTGGTAATCAGGGAGATTCTGACCTTGAGATCACAGAGTTTCTGGAACTAGAGCCCGGACCAATGCCAGGTCTGGACCCAGATCTGGACCCGGAGTTAGTACCTGATGCTGGCACTTTGGCGGATGACCTAGCCATTAATACGACCAATCCCAATGAAGAGGGGTACTTCAATATATTCCAAAGGGATCCTGGAGCTATTCAATCTGAATCTAGTCTGGACGACGAACTAGAAGAAATAGAAATCCGGGACGTTTTGTCAGCCGCAGAGTCATTCATTGAGGTCATTATGATGCTGAACATTGGTCTATCATTAAATGAGATAGAACAGACTTTGAATGTGGCTACTGAGCATGGTTTTCATAAAGGCTCCAAAAGTCCCAAGACATATCGGGATAAATTAAGAGATAGAGTTATAAGATATAAAATTGTTAAGGCTATAACAGATTTTGATATTAAACCTTACAAAGATATTGCTGACAATAAGATGGTAATTAGAACTTGGTACGTTACCAACCTTGCTACTTACTGTACCTTACTTATTAAGAATAACTGGATAGTTCTCGAGGATTTAAAAGAGAAAGATGGGTATCGCATGCTTGACGTTAATATTCAGTTTGTCGATGTGGAAACCAATGGAGTTGCTAGGAGGGGACATTCTAAGTACAAGCAAATTAGAATCCGAGTTCTTGCGGGAGAAATGGAAGGATATGCCAGTGACATTGTGTACACCGTATTGCTTACTAAACTGATTGGTGATATGTGGGATAAAATACGTCATGATATTGTTACCACTCGTTTTGTGGTTAATAATGTGAAATACAAGATCCGTTTGGCGGCCATCTCGGCTGATTTCATGGAAATCAACAGTATTGCGAACATAGGCTTGGTCAACGGTAAGCATTCCTGCATTTTCTGTAACGGTATAGGAGGTGGACCAAGGGCAATATCTCCTAACCAAGAATCTACTCTTCATGAGCCACTCTCGAACTTCTTGATCAGAAAAGATGTTAGTGTGGATTTTCATCATACTTTTTTGCTAAACATTGTTCGCCCTATGTATGAGCTCATGGTGAAAGTATCACTTAACAATTATAAATGGAGTAGATTTGATCAGTTGGTATTTGTTACACCAAGCAAGAATAGTAAGTTGTTATGGACTGAAATGAGAAATCTTGATAATATTCAATCGCTTACTGATCTTAAGAACAAGTTTTTATTCTTTGCGCCTCTTTTATACCGAGAGACATTTGAAAAAAGAGTGCCATGTAGCCCTCTCCATAATATATGGTACGAAATTGTGTTTAACTTGTCTGAGTTAATGGTGGATGCATTCTCGCCTTCAAGGGATCTTGAACGTTTAGAGAAGTCAATCGAAAGATTTGTGTCTTTAATGGATACGCTCAGCAAAGTACCCTATTTAGTAAATCTGCCTAAATATAAAGAAATTAGTTTGAAGACTTTGTCAATACACTATGTTGAAGAACATCTTCTTGATATGACACGCACACTTGACCCTTTGGTTAAATTCACTACAGATGGGCTAGAGATTGATAATCAGTGGCTAAAAACTTTAAAAGTATCTACTAGATATCAGGTGCAGAGTATTTTGTACAACTATATATTATGGTCTGGTCTGAAATTTGGGGATTTGATTTCACGAGTCAACCAAAATACAAGAGACAGCGAACGCTTTTCTGAAGAATGGGAAGATTATCCGCTAAGAGCTGAGATTGGAGAATTGATTGGGAATGATAACTTCATAGTATTCAGACAGTACAAAGTGTTCTCTCATGAAGTGCATGTGCATGGTAAAAGCTATTTGCGGGTACGAGGACTGCCATTGATATCTAGGAAAGTTGGGGCAACCAGAGCCTTTTATTTTGTATTGGGGTTCGTTCAGGTCAATTCAAAAGGACAAGATACCAGATATAAGATAGCTACATTGAAGGCACAGATCGAGCCCAATGAAAATGCGGATCTGTTCCCACGAATTAGTCTTGAGCAGACAGATTACAACCTACGTGAGAAAATGGAAATATGGGAATGCCCTGATCCTCTGGACATTGTCCTCCACCAGTACACATATAATAAAGGTGAATCACACGGCTATGTTACATATTTCTTTTAATTAACTGAAAGATCCAACCACTGTAAAATATATGAACGTTCGAATGGACAGTTCTCTACAATGGCCAGGAGAGCGCACTAGACTTACTCATAATGCCAGTAAGCCGAGCCACCCTTTGGCGTTCGTACCTGGGCTAGCGCTGGCGGAAAGTGCTCCGCGGTTCTGAAGAGCTGCTCAATTTAGTCGTCGTGATACCGTGACTGCAGTAAGCTGTGCTGTGCTCTAGTATTCGTTCTTGGACTAACTCGCACAGGCCTGTACATGTCAGTTGTTGGTTGGCTCTATTTAACCTGTCTGCCCTTCTGCTTGAAGCCAGGAAGATATACACATTCCCTAAGGATCGTATTCCATATGACAGAAGCGCAGCGCATCCACCACGCCAAGACTATGCTGGTTATGCGATCCACTTCTCAACATCCAGCTGCTCGTTTTATATAACCTGTCCGCCTTCCTGCTTGAAGCCAGGAAGATATACACATTCCCTCTGGGCGGACTTCCATATACCACAAGCGTAGCGTATCCACCACACCAAGGCTGCGCTGCTTTATATGATACATTTCTCCAACAAAAATTCACTCAATGTAGAAATATAAAAACTTTTGGCTCTTTACAAGTATACAATCTTATACCCTATGTCCACCCCCGGAAGTCACGTGCATATGCACATTTTACTGCAGAAATACCTCGGAAATACGCCCCAGCGTACCGCCCGCTTGGATCCCACAGCCAGCATACGTCCCATCCAACACTGCACGTGACCATGAACATTTCATCACGTGCACATGTAGTTGCACAAAACCGAGGTATAGCGGACGGGGGCCATCATGGCTGACCTCTCTCTGCTGACGACTGTCGCGGGCGAGGCCTTGCAAAGCTCAATCAATGCGCTAATTTCAAGCCAGCAGGCACGTGACGCCCGGGGGTGGGCCAGAGAATTTGACGAGGGCGCGTTGGAGTCTGTTTACCTAGGCTACGCCAGCAGCCTACCAACCGACGGGCCAAACTGTCGCTTAGTCATCGAGCTATCATTTCTATCGGTTCTAAATAGATTGCTTAGTCAGCAGAATGAGGGTGTGGCTGAGGACGTGGGCGAAGACGCGACCTCTATGGTGTCAATATTCGATTTGGTGGACTTATCGTTTTACTCTGTTAATGTGCTGAAACAGGCGCTAAATGATTTATCGATAATTCTCGTGTCACGCGTGTGTAATGGACTCCCCTCTAACCAGATTCAGGTGTTCTGGGACTTTGTTGTAGCGCGTGACGCCCAGTTAGTTGAGTTCTGCAACGAGGAGTACTTGGGCAACTCGGCTAACATTAGCAATAACAACATAAAGAGCAACGGGTATTTAATTGGGCGAAAGAGGCCTGGGTCCATTCTACTTCAGTGCCTAAAGAATTTGATCTCTAAATCTGCAATATTGAACCCGCGGTTCGCTGCGCTGCTCATGATATATTTGAGCGAGCATTTCAGCATCAACGATGGGATTTTCCAGGGGATTTATGGATTTAACGAGTCAGCTGGTAAGGAGTATAAAGGAGTCACCAGAAGCAGCAGTAAGCTGGTTCAGTTTTTCAAATTCTGCCAGATTAAAGCGTGGCTCAGTAATCCTTTGATTATCCCCGGAGGACGGATTGACTACTTCTTGAAAGACCAACAGAACTTGATCAAGGACTTGAGCAGCAGCGGAAAGATCAATTTCAGCTCGATCAACAACTTAGACTGTCCTAATAAAGTGTGGGTGAAAAACGAGGAGTTGGAAGATAGCAAGTACACTGCTAGTATGATCAGCGAGAAGAAGCGCCAATTCGCCAATAAATTGAGTAATAAGCTAATAGTCAGCGAGGATATTTTTGATCAGCAGTTTAAGGACTCGAAGTTTAAGCTCGAGCAGCTATTGCAGATCTATATTGTGATTGATTTTTTGATTGGGTTATTAGACAAGCCTAGACGGGATAATTATAGTGAATTCGGGACAGTTATTGATGGATATAACGAGTTTGCCAGTAAGTCAGGAAATGACAACATCAAGCCAATAACCAAGCCAAGTTTTGCGGTGTTTTCACAAAATTATAATGCGAATACGTTGAGAAGAGAGGCTGACTATTTTTACAAGATCAGGGACTCTTTGAAGGCAGTATTTAGCCAAGTTAATGACGGATTTTCTAATGCTGTGGCATCTGTTGGTACAGCTGTGAACAATAAGTGGTTCTACTGGAAATTGATTGGGTTTTCAGTGTTTGACTTTGTACCTCCGGCGTACGAGGCGGCAGCGGACCTCAAGTTGGAGTACGAGAAGCCGTTTGGCATCAAGTACGGGTCGCGTGGAGTGTCGAAGGTCTTAGAGTCTCAGGGAGTAAGACGAGAGATAAATGAAGAGTCAAATGATGATGCCTGGAGAATTTCTAGAAAAAAGAGAAAGTTTGACTGGTTTAATATTGGAGTTATTGAGGATGAGAAAAAGGACGCAGAGCCGGAACCTAATCGTGCTGTTAAACGGAAGCTCGAGCGCTTGAGAGCATCAAACGAGCAGTTGATTGAGACCGTCAGCAAGCGGGCTAAGAACAGCTATATTTCAGTATCGACCGAGAAAGACGAAGTAAAAGAAACCGTCACAACGCAAGAAACGTTAGACTATTAGGAGTTGCGGGCATTGCTGTGTTTACTAGACGTGAACAGCACACTTGCGATGGAAGAAATGTCAGACTATTAGGCGTTGCGGACGTTACGGAGTCTATACGGTGTAATACCTGGTACACACTATGGTGCAGACAGAGCTCTCAGCCGAGGCCGCGACCAGCTATGCCCTCGCTCTAATGCACGCTGAAACAACCTAGCGCCCCATCCCTGAAAAGTACTCCCGCGCGGCCTCCCGCGTCCAGCAACACGCCCTCCCGCGCCTCTGTCTCCACGTGACGCGTCACGTGCCATCGTTGATAAAAGCGCCACTGATCTGCCGGCAGTGGGCGAGGATGGCTATTGGGAGTACGGCGCAGCGGCGTCTTCTCAAAGAGTACCAGGAGCTCTCTAAGGATGCTCCTGAGGGTATAATTGCGGGACCAGCACTGGAGGATGATTTATTTGTTTGGGATTGTTTATTAGAGGGACCAAGTGGGACACCATATGAAGATGGGGTGTTTGCTGCTGTTTTAACTTTCCCAAAAGATTATCCATTAGCACCACCAAAACTTAAATTTACACCACCAATTTTACATCCAAATATTTATGCGGATGGAGTTGTTTGTATTAGTATTTTACATGCTCCTGGTGATGACCCTAACCAGTATGAGAGAGCTGAGGAGCGGTGGAGTCCGGTTCAAAGCGTGGAAAAGATCTTATTGAGCGTAATGTCAATGTTGGCAGAGCCTAATGTGGAGAGTGGTGCTAATATTGATGCTTGTAAATTGTGGAGAGATAACCGAGAGGAGTTTGACCGGGTAGTAAAGCGCGACGTCCGGAGATCTCTTGGGCTAAACTGAGAGGCAGAATCGCCGCGGCATCGCGGAGGTTCTGCGGCCACTCTCGAGTTTGCGTGTGCTTTAATGCAAACAGTATTGATATTTCTGTGTAGGCTTCGCTGAGGGCTGCGCGCGCCAGCGTAGCGTAGACGAGCAGGTGTATGTGTGCATCTCCGTAGATGTGTGCATCTCTATATATGTGTGTGTCCATATGCATGTGTGCATGCGCTCGTCTATGGGTGTGAGTGGGTGAGTGGGTGCACCACACCCGAGCTTGGGTATTTCAGTCTTTTCCGTATTTTAGCAGGCCAGAGAGTTAAATCTGAAATATATGCCACATATGGCCCCCATCTGAGCAGATATGGCTACTTGCAGCGTGCGCGTTGCGCCCCTTTGCCTGCTTTTTGTGCTGTTTTGGGCACTCCTGTGAGCGGTTTATTCTCGTATTCTGCGGACATTTTTCGGTATCTAGGTAGCCGAGGAGTATATATATATATATATATATACTTGGTGGATCTAGTATACGGTAAAGGCTGCCGCTGCGCGACGGGTCCACTGCACGCCGCCTATGCAGCCACGCCCCAACATCGCCCAGTGCCGGTCTCAGTCGCAGCCAACCCTAGCTTAGGCCACTACACGCTGTTAAAAGAGCATAAACAGGGTACTCTACCAGGTCCATATGGCGCACAAGAGACGCTTTGCGCCGCATGCTGGCGTGGGACAGCTTGAGCAATATATGCTGTTTAGAGCGTATGAGCAAATATATCGGCAGTACTTAAGCCGCTAAGTTCCTCTTAGAATACCATCAAAATGGACAGCCGCACTATAAAAACGTCCAGAACGTATATTTGGCTACTTTGCTGCTCTATTTTTCTCACGGCATGGGTCACGGCGCTCGATCTCAGCACCACGTCCAACTACCAACCATACGCCGCGTCGTACTTCAATAGACACTCCATGTTATCTTCCTTGACAATCACAGAGACCGTCGTCGGAGCGGTTAGTAAGCCGTTCATTGCGAAACTCTCGGACTTGACTTCACGTCCTTTCACTTACACAGTCGTGCTTGTATTATACTGTATCGGATTCATCGTTTCAGCATGCGCGCCCTCCATCACTGCTTACATTGTTGGGTCAGTTTTCATTGTTATTGGACTGTCAGGAGTATTTTTCTTAGACACTGTCATAATAGCAGATACCACTACATTAAAATGGCGTGGATTCTTTTCGTCGATGCTCTGGTTCCCATACTTGGTCACTACCTGGATATCAGGATACATTGTTCAGACCATCGTAACTGTTAATTGGCGCTGGGGATATGGTATGTTTGCCATTATTGCCCCTGCGATAATTCTGCCAGCAATTGTCATAATGTACTGGCAGAACGGTGCTATGCACCCATTTGATGACACGCACTCAGTGACACTCTCAAACTCCACTGAAACTTCGGAAATCGTGGTTGAAACCCCAAAGAGAGATGGTAACGAGGAAACATTGCGTGAACAGATTCAAGAAACGGCTATAAATGGACCAGGCCCGGAAGTACTGCCCTACAGAGACTGGATGCGGCGTGGCCTCTTCGCATCACTCCGTGAGATTGATGCCCTCGGGTTGGTTCTTCTCGGATTTGCTTTCTCATTGATTCTCTTGCCTTGCTCTTTATACGAACTAGCCGCTGGTGGCTGGTCCAACCCGTCAATTATTGCTATGGAGGTAGTGGGATGGGTGCTTCTAATAGCCTACGTAATATATGAGGTGTGGATATCTCCACAGCCGTTGCTTCATAGACGTGTTCTCTCTAATAGAACATTTATATGTTGCGTTCTAATGAATATTATTTATCAAATGGGACAAACAGTGCAGCAATTATACTTTTCGTCTCACACAATGGTAGTCCTTAATCTATCAACCAAGAACTGGGTATACTTCTCAAATACCAATATTATGGCATTTTGCTTCTTTGGTATCCTTTGGGGGCTCACATACGGTGCTATTCATCGGTACAAAACCCCTCAAATAGTAGGAATCGCCGTGAAGCTCGTTGGTATGGGCCTCTACGTCGCGAGCACCCGGTCTATACATTCTCCCGGTATCGGCATTCTTATCGCTGCGGTGATCATCACCAGCGTTGGAGACTCGTCAGTGTCAGTTGCCAACTCTTTAGCAGCACAGGCCGCGGTCCCTCACCAAGATTTGGCCGCATCGATGTCGGTACTTTCCCTCTACGGATCTCTTGGGTCAGCAGTAGGTTCCGCGATAACTGCTGCAATCTGGAACTCTAAACTCCCAAAGAACTTGCTTAAATATGTGCCTGATAACGCACCAGAGTTCTTTGAAGACGTGTCGCTGATTGCATTGCAGCCGTGGCACTCTCCGCTCAGAGACGGCGCCATCGCGGCGTACCAAGAGACCAACCACGTCCTCTTCGAAGTCGCTCTCGGTATCAGCGCCGCGCTCTTCATCCTAGCGTTCTTCCAGTCCAACTTCTACCTCGGAGACCAACAGAACTGCGCGGACGACGACGACGACGACCCGCAGACTCCGGGCCAGGATGCCGCAGCCTCTCGCACGTCTGCCTGAATGTCCGCCACGACGTACTCTTTTGACAAATGTAGGTGCTACAATGTAGACATAAAGGGTCCAACTATATACAACTGTGTGGCCCAACGGACGAATTTTCCCGGAGGTCGTCCTCCTAGCCTGGTCTACACTGCAACACGCATGTCATTTATTTATAAACAGTAGAAAACGACTGTTCGAAATCACCAATGATGTCATTTATTTATAAACAGTAGCAAATGACTGTTCGAAATCGCCAATAATGTCATCAATGAATTCAGTACCGACAGATACTCTGATCAAGTCTGGGGTAACACCAGAAGCGGCCTTCTCGGAGTCGCTCAACTGCTGGTGGGTAGTGTAGTAAGGGGCGATAACCAAAGTTTTAGAGTCACCGACGTTGGCCAAATTAGATGCAAGCTTTAAGCCGTCAACGACCTTGACACCACTCTTTTCAAAAGTAGAGGCAGAGGCATCTTCAGGTTTTTCCTTAACACCAAAGGAGAGAACACATCCAAATCCGTTACCGGTAAGATATTTCTTTGCATTCTCATGATATGGGTGTGATTCAAGACCTGGATATGATACCCACAGAACGTGTGGGGAAGCTTCCAAGTGTTTAGCTAATTTTAAGGCATTTTCAGCTGATCTATCAACTCTAAGAGATAAAGTTTCTAAACCATTAATTAATAAGAAACAAGAGAATGGTGAAAGAGCTGGACCTAAATCTCTAAGTAATTCAGTTCTAGCATGACCAATGAAAGCTAAATTACCAAAAGCTTCACTTAATACGAGACCATGATATCCCTCAGAAGGCTCAGAAAATTGTGGGAACTTCTTTGGATATTTAGTCCATGGGAACTTACCACTGTCAATAACAACACCAGCAATAGCGGTACCGTGACCGTTGATCCACTTGGTGGCAGAGTGGACAACGATATCAGCACCGTGGTCAATTGGTCTGACCAAGTAACCACCAGCGCCGAACGTGTTGTCTACCACTACTGGAACACCATGTTTGTGAGCAATGGCGACAATCTTTTCGAAATCTGGAATATTGTATTTTGGGTTACCAATGGACTCCAAGTAGATCGCCTTGGTCTTGTCGTCGATCTTGGCCTCAATATCCTCAGCCTTGTCACCGTCAATAAATCTGGTCTCAATGCCAAATCTCTTGAATGCAACTTTGAACTGGTTGTATGTTCCACCATACAAGTAAGAAGTAGAAATAATATTATCGCCATTGTGAGCTAAACCAGTAATAGCAATCAACTGCGCAGCCTGACCAGAACCGGTCGCAAGCGCAGCAGCACCATTCTCCAAAGCGGCAATTCTCTTTTCAAAAACGTCCTGAGTAGGATTCATCAATCTCGAGTAAATGAACCCCTCTTGCTCTAATCCAAACAAACGAGCACCGTGTGAACTGTCCTCAAACACATACGATGAAGTAGCGTAAATTGGAACAGCACGGGATCTCAGTGGACCCTCTGGCTCCTGACCAGCGTGAACTTGAAGTGTATCAAAATGTGAAGCGACCATTATACTGTATCCCTATAACAAGCTCACCCCACCGCCGGCCAAGCACCTTATATACCCACAGCCAACCATATTGATCATCGCACGTGAACAATGCTCATCAAAGCGCCCCGCAATCGGCCCCCCGCGTAAACACCCCGCCCGGATTCGGCAACACCCGGACACCAGCCCATCGCTCCCAACATATTATCACACCCACACACCGCGGTGTGTGGGTGTTATCGCCGCGCCGCTACGCGTCCTGCTGGGGCGTCTCCTGGGCCGCCTCCTGGAGCGCCTGAGCCGCCGCCCCTGGCCGGGCAAACGCGATCGGCTGCATCTTGTCCTCCACCGCCCTGAGCCGCTGGCGGACGCCCTCAACCTCGGGCAAGTCGATGGCCCTGAGGCACTCATTGATCCTGATGAGCTCAAAGTAGTTGTTGTACACAATGGTCTTGATCTGCGCCTTGTTGCCGCTGACTCTGCCGTGCACGCGGTTCTCGGTGGCGAGCAAGTCACCAAGCGTGCCATT
>JAJLYT010000126.1:0-15921 GCA_030571755.1 Saccharomycopsis olivae (nom. inval.) | reverse complement strand
CCCGCCGCCGCCCGCCAGCGCCTACCCCCCCACACCGCGCCCGTAACACGCCGCCCAGCAACCCCACGGTCCTGGCACTGCCCTGCCACGTGACCGCGAAACGGGTCCTGATGACGCAGGTGCGCGGCGGGGCGAGCATTATGTCCCTTCTGGAGCCGCAGTACCGCGACCTCAAGGGCGCGCTAATCGAGTCGCAGCTTCAGGCGGAGTTCGCGGCCGCATGGGACGACCACCATCGCTTCATAACCAACTTGGGGTACCCGTTTGCGCCGTCTGGTGACATTTTCAGCACTGCTAATGACAAGTACCCACTCTTGAAGTTTATATTTCTTAATATTTTGAAGACTTTTCCGTATTTAAGAGGTATAGATAGTAGATTTGGATGGGATTCTACTATAGATCACGATACCAGTGATACAACGGCTAATAATGGGTTTTTTACGCTTCGTTTACAGCCATTTATTGACTATTTACTAGGGAAGAGTTTTAGCAGCTCATCTGATAGATATGAGCTAAGTAAGCGGAAGAAAGTTGGCCGGAAGATGTTCCGGCTTTTAGCACTATTCTATACTAGCACGATATCAGCGGTAGAGGACGTGGACGAGGACGTGGGCGACGGGATGGCGGACCAGCCGGTGCCGGAGTTGGCGCAGGTCAGCGATGAGCAGTTGGAAGCACAATTGGACCGTACCCAGTTCGTGAACAACTACCATGTTCGCGTGGCGGGCGTGCGGGCTGCTGCTATGGCGTCCAAGGGGTTTTTGTCTGTGGTTTCTGGCTCTGGTAGCGTAGAGTACCAGTTCATTGTGTGCGTTAAGTTCGCTATTAATGACATTATTCAAGACTTTTCAGTCTATAGAACTTATGAACAGTTTAAACAGCTCGCCTCTAAGCTACACAAAGCGTATCCGGACGCTGCGTTGCCCAAGGTTCCGCATAAACTCAAGCATGGCACGCTCCTCCTGGCTGAGCCGCTACGCCAGTCTGAAATCTCGGACATTGACGAGATATTCACTAACGAGTCACAGGCGGCCGACGTGCTACAATACATCTTCAACAAGACCGGGTCGCCGAACCACGGGTTGGCCGAGCGGATCGCGGGCGAGGCCGCGCCCGTCGCCAGCGCCGCGGCCGCCAACACCGTGATGTTGCCGCGCGAGAAGCTCCGTAACCTGTTGGAGCGGTATATACAGTCATTAATAAAGTTCCCAGAGATTGCTAACCTGATTTATATGCAGGAATTCCTCTTCACCAACCTGACCAACCGACTCTCTAGTCGCGACCTCCAAGACATCCAGCAGCGTCGTAACATGGCCGCCATTGGACTACGCAACCAGATAGTAGTACAGAAGAAGATTTATTTGGCAAACCGACGGCTCAAGTCTGAGCTCCAAGTGTTTAAGGACTTGTTGGTGCACAGCAGTGACAGAGAGTACTTGAAGACGCATTTCTCGCCGAACGTTCTACAGCAGTACCGGGCGTATCTTGACAACGACACCGAGAGTGTGTTGATGAAGATACTAACAGAGTTCAAGCTACAGTCGAAGTTCCGTGACTTATCGCCCATCATGCAGGTATTATTCCGCTGGGCGAAGTTGAAGCTCTCATCGTTCGTGTACGACTTGTTCTTCACTAATAACGCGCTAGACGGCTCGCAGGACTCAGAAACCGACGGCCCGGCACAGTACGAGCTCTTTACACAGTTTAAAAGGCTCCACGCGTTGTTTCCGTACGCTATTCTACGACAAATCTTGAAAGTGACCAACCCGCTAGCCATGGCCAAACGACTCTTGGAGTTCTTCTTGTACCAGCCGCCGAACATCACTAACGTATTCCGCGAGACTACTACGAGCCACCGGTCGCTCATACAGGTGCTCTTCCACAACGTGCTCGCGCTGGACATCTCGCAGCTCCAGTCCAAGCTCAGTCTCTTGCGCAGCAAGTTGGTGGACAGCGACCCTGAGCTCCAGATCGTGGTGGACGCGTTTGCCAAGCTGCTAAGCGAGAAGCATCACCAGCGTGAAACGGGAGAGGATAATGTGCTTGCCGCCGTTGTGGCCCTGAAAGTATCAGCTGGCCTCAAGAGGCGTGTCGCTGCGAGCTACAATGACGGCACCGAGCTCTACAGCGACCTCAAGACACTATACCAGCTCCTCGCGCGACTGAATGACAAGCGTGTCATGGATGAGCTTTGGGAAGAACCTGAGCTTAATAACTTTATTAAAGATTTCATTATAGTGTTCTTTGAACCGTTAATAAAGATCTTCTCTAAGAATGCATCGTTCAAAGAGCTAGTTAAAGTAATCCAGAACTTTAATGATGATATGCTAGAGCTTATAGAGTACCTATATGATCAAATGTATCTCATGTCAGCTAATGAGATCATAATTTGCATATATTTAGTGTTTACAAAGTACCAGGATTTCGTGGTTGGGTTCCTCCACGAGAGCTACGTTAACGACACCGACGGTTTTTTTGAAAACATTGTCAGCTGGGTATCTGGTATACTAGACTTACTACTGCACTTTAAGACAGGCGATAAGCTACACTTAGAGCTGCTTGTCGCGGGCAGCGACGCCGTGGACGTGGCTGCGCTCCGCGCTGAGTTGGACGGCGTCGCCGCGCGCAAGACTCAACTTGAGCAGACACAGACTACTGTTGCTAATATTAAATCAGATGATATAATTAAAGCTAATTGGGATAGATTAGAAAATACTACTTTTTTTGATATTAAAGATTTAGGAGTGTTTAATCAAAATGATTTAAATGAGTTTAATAATGAATTACTTATTTTGGATAAAATTGATGATAAAGATCTAGATGCATTAATTAAACCTGTCGAAAATCCACAATTAGCCTCATTAAGTCAATCTTTTAAAGTTGAATTAGTGAAAATTTTGAAAAATTACCAATCACAACACGCTATCTAAAGGTACTCATTACCGCATAAGGTAATAACTAATTAACTAGTTAGAGGGGGAACCCTGCTCCGACGGGCAAAAAAAAGTACCAGCGGCCTGCCGATCTCCTCAAATTTTCACGGCTATAATTTTAATTAGCAACAAAGGGCTGAAAATGTCTCTTAAAATATAAAATAATAATATACTATACAGTTTAATCATAGACTTAATTGTCCTCAAATATAACCCTAGACTCAGGTAGCCCTCACTGCTACTGTTACTATGCGTCAGTCCCCCTGCGCCAGCTGGGTGTATGTCTCGCTATTATGTCCACTGAGGCTGTGTTGACTATGCATCTTACACTCGGAATGTACTTTTGCAGTTGACTTAAATGGCAATTACACGTCCCTATGCAGGCACAAGATTAAGGTGATAGGAGGAGATTCAGTAATTGCCATAAATAGTTTAATAAGCAAACATTATATAATAACAGCTATTTCCCCCCTCCTCTCATGTAGAGTGAAAAAGTATTTATTAGCTTTATTAAAAATATGTATAAACTGAAGAACTTAGAGATTCTGATTAAAGTAGCTGAGAGAGTATATACTAGTTATGATAGACTCCGCGGTACAGTATATATAAAAGTTAATAAAAAACTGGTAGATGCTAAGAATATTACAATGAATTTTCAAGGTTATAGTAAGAGTACTTTACCTGGAGATTCTAGATCAAAAGATTTTAAAAGAACCAAAACACTGGAACTTAATCCAATGCTTCAAACATCATTTAATATACTTGAGCATAATTTAAATATTGAGTGTCATAAGTTAGTTGATAAAAATCAAAGTTTATCAGGATCTCAAAAATTGATGCCAGGGAAAATTTACTCATTTGAGTTTGATATTATGATACCATCGGAATGTGAATGTTGTCTTGAAGAGGGACATGATTGTGCATTCCAAATTGATAGTATGAGCAATCAACGCATACCATTAGATCATGTTAAAAATTTATATTTACATAAAAATAATGTTTTAAGATATGGTCTTCCACCAACTATGGGGTGTGCTGAAAAGAGTGCTTTAGATGGACTTTTTCGTGTGGTTTATTATCTTAATATTCACATTGAAATGCCTAAACAAAAGGACGATATTAATGGATATCATGAAATATTTTTTAAACCAAGAGAGTTTTCTGTTGATACTCATAAAAGAGATAAAAGGTCTATGAAGGTTTTAAATTTTAAATCTGGACAATTATTTAAACTTGAGACCAATGACTTAAAATCTGCTTACTTGGCCCACCGCCGTGCAGAAAAGACAGTTAATGACGCCAATTCTAACGCTTGCGGTCCAGCTAGCCAATCAGCAGCAGCAGCAGCTCTTCATTCTACCAAGTATAAGCTTAGAATACATAAATCAAGTTTAGATAAATTACAGAACTTTTCTGGATCACCATTTTACTTGGAATTACGATTATATGACTCTGATTATTTTACTCCTGGTTCATGTCCAAACTTTAAACTATTTCTTATATCATTAGTTGACCCAACACATATTGAAAATTTACTAGGAACAGATCAATTGACTTCTATTGACTTTTCATCGTTTGAAATTAACTTTTTAGAGCACACACGCTTGGAGAACCAGTCACTGGCTGCGTCATCTGCGACCAGTCCTACATCAGCTTTTGGTGACCGCTCTATCTCTTACAGAAATATTAGACAGACTAGAAGACAGCCCAGTGAGTTCATTACTGACGGATATACAAAGAAAGTCAATATTTTTAAAGCAGCGGCGGACTTTTCGTACAATGTTGCGTTGAAGTTGCACGAGCCGCAGGGCAAGGCGCAGACCGTGTTACCAGGTCAATTTGTACGCAACCAGCATCGTCTCATTGCTAATACCAACTATCCAACTTATGAGTGCGAAATTCCTATAATGGAGTTTGCCAACTTCTCTGACAATGCTATTAAAAGAGGTGCACCAGGTATAGTAATTCCTGCGCAAACTGTTCCATCATTCTACTGCTGCAACATCAAGAGAGACTACAAGATCGCGCTCACCGCTGAGTTCTCGACCTCACTAACGACACCAAAAGCGTCCAAGTCGTCATTGCGCCGCCTCACTAAGTCCTCGACCAACCCAATGTTCTTTTCCAGCTTTGAGTTGCCTGTCAAGGTCCTTAGTGGTGTTTCCGCAATTATTGACCCTGCCTACACTATCAACAATTACGACTACACTGAGCAGGATGTCATGGACTTGACTCCTCATTACGAAACTCTACCAACATATTACGAAACAGCATACCGCACAGACGCCGACTTGGCCGTCGCTGACCGCGTCCTCGATGATGAGCCATCTTCTCCAGTTCTCCCCATCGTCGACAGGTTCAACATACCCATTCCAGTATAGTACACTACACACATTATAAACTATCATTTATTAAATTGTAATAAAAATTCATGTCTCACAGTAAACCAATTATTAGGCTTGTGCAGCGAGCTCTTCAAGCATCTTATAGTTTCTTCTTTCAATAGAACCATTTCCTGGTAAGCTAGTAGTACCTTCTAAGAACTCATCAACCTCTCTAGCACATTGACGACCTTCTTGGATACCCCAGACAATTAAAGATTGTCCACGACGACAGTCACCAGCAGCAAACATCTTACCTTCAACCTTGTAACCTGTTGGACTAGCAGTGTTGATATTTCCTCTCTTAGATCTTGGAACAGATTCAGATAATTTATCAATTTCTGGACCAATGAATCCCATAGATAATAAAACAACATCAGCTGGGAAGAATTCTTCAGATCCTGGTACTTCAGCCATTTGCCAAGCACCACTACCTTCAGCACGTTTCCATTCAACTCTAACAGTCTTAATACCCTTAACATTACCTTCTTCATCACCAACAAATTCCTTAGATAACACACAGTATTCACGAGGGTCCTTACCATATTTATCCTTAACTTCAGAGTGACCATAATCAACTCTAAAGATTCTTGGCCATTGTGGCCATGGATTATCCTTAGTTCTCTTCTCAGATGGATGTGGTAATAACTCAAAGTTAACTACTGATTTAGCACCATGACGAGTAGCAGTACCTAAACAATCGTTACCGGTATCACCACCACCAATCACAACAACATTCTTACCTTCTAAAGTCTTTCTAACATCTTCCAATTGTGAGTCCAATAACGCCTTTGTGTTCTTGTGCAATAATTGCATGGCGAACATAATGTTCTTATGCTCTCTACCTGGAATACGCAAGTCTCTAGGAATAGTAGAACCAACGGCAAACACCACAGCATCGTTCTCAGCCTCCAATGCCTCAACGGTAACGTCTTCTCCAACAGTAGTGTTACAGACAAACTCAATGCCCTCAGCAGCCAACAAGTCAGTACGACGCTTAACAACCTGTTTGTCCAACTTCATGTTAGGAATACCGTACATTAACAAACCACCAGGTCTGTCAGAACGCTCGTACACTGTGACACTGTGACCAGCCTTGTTCAACTGGTCAGCGCACGCTAAACCAGCAGGTCCTGAACCAATAACTGCAATTTTCTTACCAGTGCGTTGAGCTGGTGGATTAGGAACAACCCAACCCATTTCGTAACCCTTGTCAATAATGGCACGCTCAATAGACTTGATTCCAACTGGATCTTCAATAATTCCAAGAGTACAAGAACCTTCACATGGTGCTGGACAAACTCTACCAGTAAATTCAGGGAAGTTGTTAGTCATAAGCAAACGTTGTAAAGCATCGTACCAACGATCTTGGAATACTAACTCATTCCACTTTGGAATAATATTGGAAATAGGACATCCAGTATCAGATTGACAGAATGGAACACCACAATCCATACAACGAGCAGATTGAACCGCTAACTCATCCTTGGTTAAGTTAGGGTTGATCTCCTTCCAATCGCGTGATCTTTCTTTAGTTGGTCTGTAGGTAAAGTTCTTTCTCTTGTATTTTAAGAAACCCTTAACCTTGTCCAACTTCTCAATCTTTTTCTTCTCATTAGTAGCGTCAAGAACAGTATCTTCAACATCCTCAAGAGCAGGCTCAGCTTTGGTAGACTTGAAAGAAGTTGTGTTCTTCTTCTTTAAGCTTAAGTTCTTGAGAACTTCACCGTTAGTGATATCGCAGTCTGGGTCGGCCTTGATGGTCTTAAAGAAGTCGACAGCTTGGTTTTCCTTGATGGCCTCGAGCTTCTTCTTTTCTTGTACAAGAACCTTCTTATAGTCATGTGGTAAAACCTTGACGAATTTTGGAAGAGCTCTGTTAAAGTCAGCCAAGATACGTCCAGCTAACTCAGAACCAGTGTAGTGCAAGTGTTCCTCGACTAAACCACGAAGGAATGCGACTTCAGTAGGGTCAGTAACTGATGTTAACTCCACAGTCTCTTTGTTAATCTGTAATGGTAATTCTTGGGCAACATCGTAAACGTACGCAATACCACCAGACATACCAGCAGCAAAGTTACGGCCAACTCTTCCAAGAACAACAACGCGACCACCAGTCATGTACTCACAACCATGGTCACCGGTTCCTTCAACGACAGCAGTAGCACCAGAGTTTCTAACTGCAAATCTTTCAGCAGCTATACCGCTAAAGTACGCAGAACCTGTAGTTGCACCATAAAGACAGGTATTACCAATGATGATGTTCTCTTCGGCCTTGAAGCTGCTTCCCTTTGGTGGGTACACAATCAAACGACCACCAGATAAACCTTTACCAACATAATCGTTAGAATCACCTTCTAATTCCAAGGTAATACCAGGGGCCAAGTAGGCACCGAAAGATTGACCAGCGCTACCCTTGACATTGACGTGAATAGTATCGTGTGGGAGACCTTGTTCACCGTATTTCTTACTGACACGGTATGATAAAGTAGCACCAACGGCACGGTCAGTGTTGACAACCTCAGCGTCAATGGTAACTGGCAATCCACGGTCCAATGTGACCTCGGCCTCATCGATCAATTTATTGTCAACACGAGTGTGTAAACGGTGATCTTGCTTTCTGACACAGTGAGTAGCAACACCTGGTCTGATAGTATGGGCTGGAGTCAAAATTGGTGATAAATCAATGTTGGCAGTTTTAGTAGTACGCAAGTCATCACGAACCAATAACTTCTCAGTACGTCCCACCATCTCATTGATGGTACGGAAACCAAGATCTGCCATAATTTGACGTAATTCTGAAGCAACATAGTAAAAGAAGTTGATAACGTGCTCTGGAGTACCAGCAAACTTCTTACGTAAAGCTGGATCTTGAGTAGCAATACCGACAGGACAAGAATCTTTATGACATTTACGCATAAGAATACATCCCATAGCGATTAATGGAGCAGTAGCGAAACCCCATTCTTCAGCACCAAGTAAACAGGCAATGGCGACATCACGACCAGTCTTCAATTGACCATCAGTTTGGACGGCAACACGTCCTCTCAAATCGTTCAAAACTAAAGTTTGATGAGTCTCAGCAAGACCCAATTCCCAAGGTAAACCGGCGTACTTGATACCAGTCCATCTACTGGCACCGGTACCACCGTCATGACCAGAGACCAAAATGTGGTCAGCTTTAGCCTTAGCTACACCAGAGGCAACGATACCGACACCGACTTCTGAGACCAACTTAACAGAGACTCTAGCACGAGGATTGGCGCACTTCAAGTCGTAAATTAATTGCTTCAAATCTTCAATAGAGTAGATATCATGATGTGGAGGAGGAGAGACTAAACCGACACCTGGAGTAGAGTGACGAGATTTAGCGATCTTCTCTGTAACCTTAAAACCTGGTAATTCACCACCTTCACCTGGTTTAGCACCTTGAGCCATTTTAATTTGTAATTCATCAGCATCTGAAAGATAGTATGAAGTGACACCAAAACGACCACTAGCGACTTGCTTAATAGCTGAACGCATAGTGTCACCGTTCTCAAAGACATGAGAACGTTCAGCATCTTCACCACCTTCACCAGTATTAGATTTACCACCTAAACGGTTCATGGCAACAGCCAATGTAGAATGAGATTCGAGAGAAATGGAACCATAAGACATGGCACCAGTGACAAAACGACGCACAATTTCAGTCCATGGCTCAACTTGATCAATTGGAACTGGTTTACTAGTGCTATAGTCAAAGTCTAACAAACCACGAAGAGTACAGTTTCTGATTGCTTCGTATTCTTTCTTAGAATAGGCTTGATAGGCTCTCTCATTCTTGTTACGTACCGCATCTTGAATGTTGGCGATCGCAGAAGGTTCGTTGATATGTGGATCACCACCGTCACGCCAGTGGTATTCACCAGTCTCTGCTAATTGCAATGGCTTGACAATAGAACGTGTTGGGTATGCTCTCTCGTGGAGAGTGAAGGCATCTTGGGCAATATACTCAAAAGTAACACCCTTGATACGCGAAGCAGTACCGTTGAAACACTTATCAATAACAGTATTATCAACACCCAAAGCTTCAAAGATCTGAGCACCCTTGTATGACGCTAATGTGGAAATACCCATCTTAGACATAACCTTGTAGATACCACCATCGATCGCATGAATATAGTTGTCAATAATCTTTTCATCTGAGAGACCTTCTTCACGAATAAGGTCCTGGTGGTTCATCTTGACGAGTGTCTCAATAATGAGGTATGGGTTAATGGCATCAGCACCGTAACCTAAAAGTACACACATATGGTGGACTTCTTTAGCCTCAGCAGTTTCAATAATAATAGCGACCTTGGAACGTTGTTTTTGACGAACCAAGTGATGGTGGACAGCACCACAAGCCACTAATGCAGATACTGGAACTCTATCAGGACCAGTCAAACGGTCACTGAGGATCAAAATACTAGTATTTTCAACGATACAGTCACTGGCTTCTTGACATATCTTGTCAATAGCATTCATGTATCCTAAAAGACCATCTGATTTAGGGAAGGTGATATCAATTTTATGAGCTTTCCATTTTGGATAAGCAACTGAGATATTCTCAATGGCAGAGAACTGTTCAAGGGTTAAAATTGGTGATTTTAAGTGAAGTCTGTTACATTGATCTGGCTTCATTTCAAGGATATTACCTTGTGGACCAACATAACATTCTAATGACATAACAATATTTTCACGAATAGGATCAATTGGAGGATTAGTGACTTGAGCAAATAATTGTCTAAAATACTCATACATTAATCTTGGTTGTTCAGCAAGACAAGCTAAAGGACTATCATTACCCATAGAACCTAAAGCTTCTTTACCACCAGTTGCCATTGGAACAATTAAAAGAGCTAATTGCTCAAAAGAGTAACTGAATGCTTTTAATCTTGGATCTTCATTGATACTCTTCTTAACATCAAGAGTCTTCATAACCTTATCAGTAACAATAGATCTGCTCTCAAGTTTAGCGAACAAGTCATCCATGGTGATAAGATTGGCGACCAACCATGATTTGAAATCGAATCTGGTAGCAACCTTGGTCTTCAATTCATTATCATCAACGATTCTTCCTTCCTTGGTATCGACTAATAACATTCTTCCTGGTGTCAATCTTCCCTTGGTAACGACTCTTTCAGAATCAATTGGGATAACACCTACTTCAGAAGCGACAATGATACGGTCGTCGTCAGTGATATAGTAACGACATGGTCTTAAACCGTTACGGTCTAAGTTAGCACCACAATATCTACCATCAGAGAATGTAAAAAGAGCTGGACCATCCCATGGCTCCATCAAACAAGCGGCCCATTCGTAGAAAGCCCGCTTGTGTGGGTCCATGTTAGTGTTGTTTTGCCATGCCTCAGGGACAAGCAACATCACAGCTTCTGGTAATGTCAATATACCGTTCATTACTAATAACTCAAGCACATTATCAACCGCAGCAGAGTCAGAACCACCTTCTTCAATAATAGGGAATAATTTCTCAATGTCAGCACCGAACTTTTCAGATTTCATTACACCTTCCTTAGATCTCATCCAGTTCTTGTTACCTCTAAGGGTGTTGATCTCACCATTGTGAGCAGCCAATCGGAGTGGTTGAGCACGGTCCCAAGATGGGAAAGTATTGGTAGAGAAACGAGAGTGCACAAGAGCAAAGTGTGCCTCGTAGTCCGCATTGAGTAAATCCAAGTAATAATTGTATACTTGTACTGGCGAAAGTTGTCCCTTATAAACAATATTTCTAGTAGATAAAGAACAAATGTAAAACCAGTTATTAAGGCCAATAATTGAACTAGCCTGCTTTCTAAGAAGATATAAACTCTTCTCAAATCCTTTAAAATATTTCTCGGCGAACTCATCCTCGTCAATGTTTATAACGCTACCAGAAGCATCGACGGATTCAGCTAAAACAACCATTGGCTGCAAGATCAATGGCTCTCTGGAGAGAGAGGCTGGACCCAAAAGACTGGAATCGTGTGGAACAGGTCTCCACCCGAGGACTTTTAAATTTAAAGAGTTAGCAATTTGTTCAAAGATCTTCTTGGACTTATTCAAGATTGCTTCATCTTTTTTAAAGAATAAATTACCAGTAGCAAATTGTCCCTCAATTGGAATATCAATATTAAAATAATATTTAAATTCTTTCTTTAAAAGTTTAACAGGAATTGATGACATAACACCAGCTCCATCACCATCTCTAGAATCTGCACCAACAGCACCTCTATGGGTCATATTACATAATAAATGTTTAGCATCTGATACAATCTTATGAGATTTTTCACCTTTAAGATTAGCAGCAAAACCAACACCACAAGCATCTTTTTCATTCTCAGGATCATATAATCCTTTAGCTACTGGTAAAGTATGTGCCCATGATTTATTTTCAGCAGTCTCATCATATTCATATACTTTAGATGGTACATCATCTTCAATGAAATCAGTCATATTTTCTTTTTTAAATATTATATAACCCTTAAAATACAAATAACACTAAAAAAAAAAATATTTATATATATATATAACCAAATTTAAAAAATGAAAGATACTGAAAATTTACCAATCTTTTCCCCTTGTAAAGTAGGCACCGTCTCCTGCTTTTATCGCCCCGCCGGCCCTAGTCAATCCTTTCGCCGGCGAACCGTATACAAGCCGGGTATCCCCCAAGATGAGTAATGCACGCTGTTAATTGGTCCAAGATAATTTGCAGCACCGCTAGCGATGAGTCAACCGGCGGGGCACACGACGGCGGGTCCTGCTGCAAGCCCGCGCAGAGCGCAGCACAAAGCACGCGCGGCCGCGGCCACGAGCCCCGGCGCCATCGGGCAGGGCGCGCAACCGGCAACAACAAAAGCTGTGAGAGGATACGAGTGGAGCCGAGCGGCAGTGCGATATGAACACGCGGGCGAGTCTAGTACACGGTGGGGCGAGCGTTGATCCGAAGCTCTTGTGTGTTTCTTTTAACCAGGAGCAGGACTGTTTTGCTGTTGGCCACGAGACTGGGTTTCGCGTCTACAGCAGCGATCCAATGGTGGTGCGTGTCCAGCGGACCTTTACCAAGAAGCCTGGCGCGATTCAAAAGACTGGTATTGGCTACGTTTCTATGCTTCACAGAACTAATTTTCTAGCGTTAGTAGGTGGCGGAAATAACCCCAAGTTCCCGCTTAATAAGGTAATTATATATGATGATCTAAAGAAGAAGAATACCCTTAGTCTAGAGTTTATGAACCCTGTACTAAATGTGTTCCTTTCAAGGGTTAGAATTATCGTGGTTGTACAGACCCATGTTTATGTTTATGCTTTTAGCTCACCTCCTAAAGAGATTGCGAGCTACGAAACCGCTAGCAACCCGTTCGGCGTGGCAGACTTGTCAAACTCGCTTAAGCAGGCCACCAGCGTCAACGAGATTCTCGCGTTCCCTGGACGCCAGGCCGGCCTGATCCAGATCGTTGATATCTCACCTGTGGGCCAAGAGCGTAACTTAGTTAGTATCTTTAAGGCGCACAAGTCCAGCATTAGATGCATAGCTCTCAACAAGGCGGGTACTATGGTCGCTAGCGCATCTGAGACTGGTACAATTATTAGAATTCATTCAGTAGCTAATTGTTCATTACTATATGAGTTTAGAAGAGGGCTCGACAAGGCTGTATTATACTCAATGAAATTTAGCCCTGACGGCTCAAAATTAGCAGTATTGTCTGATAAGCAGACACTCCACGTATTCAGAATATCATCAGGCGGTGATGAGCTGCAAACTCCAGAACCAGATGATGATAATAGACTGCATTTCTTGAAGAATTTACCAGTCTTTTCTAATTATTTCAATTCTCAATGGTCATTTGTACTGTGCCATTTAAATCAGATTGGCGACCCCAGAGCCGCAGCAAAACCTGATAAATTCAATGAAGATGTCAATCATAATAATAAAATTAATGATAGGGGTGAGATAGGATGGCTGGATGATGATAGTATTATAATTGTTTGGAAATTTAGGGGAAAATGGGAAAAATATACCATTGTGAGATCACAAGCCGCGGATACTCAATGGGAACTCGTTCGCCAAAGCTGGAAAAGTTTTGGAAATCTCGCTGAGTGAGCTTTCTTAATCACTCTCTATATCCATAACGTCATCGTCATCGTCACTTGTATCTTGTCCCTGTATTAAGTCTCTGGCAATCGCGCTGGGGTCCTCTACCAAACTCGTTTCAAACTCAAAATCCTCAGCTAGTTTCTTTGCAGAGGGGGATCCCGGTGATTTAAAACTCTTTCGATATGCCAATGTTGATTGTGAGAGGCCAAGAATCTTGTTGGTTTTCTTGAAGAACTCCCCAGTTATTTCGTCAATATCCTCAATCTTGTTATGTTTGGGTAACGGCGTAGATATAGCGGTGATAGGTTTGGCAGGGGCTTCCTTCTTCTTGTACACGCGCTGGTCGCTCGCGTTTTGCTCCAACGCTCGCTTAAGCAAGTCGTTAGCTATAGGATCGCTCGGAGAGATGGCAAGCGCACTGTGCAATGCCTCGATACTCTTAAACACCCGGCCCATCTTCAAGTATATGAGCCCAATAGCAGCATATATGTTGGAGTCCTTGATGTTCAATTTGAGGACCTCATGAAAGCTGTGGAGCGCCCGCTCATAGTATCCTAGCTTACGGTATACATGACCGAGATTGCTGTTGATGCTGATCCAAGATTTTGAGTCGTTGGTCAAGTGCTTGGACGCGCCGTGGGCCTTGTGGAAGTACCACTCGGCTTTTTGCAAGTCGTTGGAGTGGAAGTACACCACACCAATCTCGTTCAAGAGGAGCGGGTCGCTGGGGCAGATCTCATAAGAGGCTAGCATGTACTCTTCAGCCAACAATAAGTTGTTCATCTGGAGATACTGCATGCCTAAAAATAAGTTAGGTAAGTGTGTCCCTGGGAACAACCGTGCGGCCGTGGAGTACGCACTAATGGCTTGCTCATGCTCGCCCTCCGCGGCAAACGTGTGGGCAAAGCCAATCCACGCTTGACCAAAGTTTGGGTTCGTTAAGGAAGCTTTACTAAAAAATTTCCGTGCTTCAGAGATCTTGTTGACGCTCAAATAGTATATGCCAATAGCGAGCCAGGTAGTACAGTTCTTGGGGTATAACTCCGCTAACTTGTTAGCCATCAAGAATAATTTATTTTTTCCCCCAAGCTCATGTAATGCACTCAAATATATTGGTAATACCTGGAAGTTAAACTCATCATTTTTCAAGATCTCTTCACAAAGATCAAGACATTTCTGGAAATCGCACTGAATAAACAACATATTGGCCCGCGACATCAACAAGTCAGCGTTACTAGATAAGTTATACTCATCGTCAAGAACCGTTTCCGCCTCGTGGATCTTGGACAGATTGATGTACTTGTTCAACCGTGTGGTATATAAACTTTTGACCAACTCAGCGGTATCCTCAAGTTCATCAAAGTTAAGACTATTTAAAAGTTCCCATTCCTCTTGAGGAGTTAAGAAATTATTTTTCATAAGTTCATTAAAAGCTTCAAAACATTTTACATCTATCTGTACCGCCTCTTTGTAACACTCTTTGGCGCGATCAAAGTTATTCTGGTTACTGTAAATCAAGCCTCGCAAGTAGCACATGGAACTTTCGAGCCGAATACCACCGTCCTGGTTACGCACACCGCCGCCGCTGGCGCCGCCAGCACTGCTGCTGACAGTATCGTGTTTGAAGGGGTTCTCCTCGCCAATCACGTCCAACGCCTCCTCCCACCGACTGAGCTTGGTCAAGCAGAGCGCGTCCAAGTACCGACAGCTCACGGACTGCGCCAACTGCGCGCTGTTTGTTAGTAACTGGTGTGCCCTTATATAGTTTCCAGTAGAGTAGTGCACCTGCGCCAACCAGAACGCGTCGTTAGGATCGCCAGTGAGACTGTAGACCTTGTCGCCGACGTAGCTGGCGGTCTCATAGTGGTGCTGCATCAACGCGTCGTGGCGCCAGAGCCGGAGACGCTCCGCCGTCGACAACGGCTGGACAATATCGAGACTGCTATCGTATGCCAGCACATTGGGCTCGCTGAACTTGCGCTGCGGCGTCTTCTGGAGCGGCGATGGGACGTGGCTCTGGTGGCGGTGCAAATCAGGGTTCACTGGCGTGTGGAATAGCTGCCCAGTGGGCGTATTGAAATTCTCCGAAACCTGGCGCGAGGCGTGCGCCATCAACGGCGAGATCGCAAGCGTCGAATTGTTCGCAGACGACCCCACGCTCGTGTTCTTGAGATCCTGGAACGTCCGGTTACTCATGCCGCCACAGACCGCCAAACCACATCGCCAAATAAACAACGGTTACGGGCGCTGGGCCGCGGCCTCTGGCGGTGCGCGCGCGGCCTCCGGCCCGGCTGGGGCGCTGCCCCAGACCCCCTGGCAAGGGGGTTCCCCCCTTGGACCCCCCGCGGGGCGCTGTGCGCGGTTCTGGCGGGGGACAGGGCGCGAGGTGCGACGTCGATGCCGCGACCGTTGCTGCGCTCCACACTGCGCTGCGACTACTAGCCCAGCGAGCCCACGAGGGGGTCCAAGGGGGTTTCCCCCTTGCCAG
>JAJLYT010000125.1:0-16077 GCA_030571755.1 Saccharomycopsis olivae (nom. inval.) | reverse complement strand
GCCACGCCCGCTGCCGCCGCGCCCGCTGCCGCCGCGCCCCGAGTCCGCGCCACTACCGCTGCCAATCTCGCCCAAAAACGACTCCCGCACGATATCGTCAACCAGAGCATTCTCAAATACACGCAGAAACTCTTCTAAGCTATTGGTACGCTCAAAAACTCGATGTAATTCAAAGATCTCCCGTTCCATGTAGTCCCGCTTACGTCCACACACTGAACAGTCGCAATCATTATTAGTAACCTGCTTAAGACCTTGCAAAAACGATCCCTCATCAAAATTAAAGATTTCACGCTTCCTTAAACTATCTAAACTATCCCAAAATTCAAGAATCTTCTCACTGTTATCACCAAAATTATCACTCCAAATATCTCCACCATTAGCAGCATTTAAACCACCCCGTGACCCCCCAGCCTTCGCACCACCACCGCGTCGACCATTCTTAGCAATACCAACATCGCCACTAACCTCCATACTCTCAACAATAACTTCTCCATTGGGCCCTTGTCGAATCACTCGGTTTTCAGGGTATTCGCTCTCATCATTCACTAAACTAACCTCAACACCCCCTTTCTTCTTCTTTTTCTTCTTCTTCTTCCTCTTCTTCTTATTGGCTAATCGACCGCCCACATCGTACTCAAACTTGATGTCTGACCCGCTCGTAAACCGCTCCTCACTCATCACTGGGCCAACCTCGATGCCAGCCTTCTTTTATGGCCGTGCCACGTGACGCCCGCGCCACCGTGGCGCGGGCGGCGTGGCGCAGCGCGGGGGGTCGGCTGGCGTGAATGGGTGCGGGGCGCGGGGCGCGTGGGGGAGCTGCTGCGGGAGTTACTGGGGGAGATGGATGCTGCTGGCGAGGCCGCGGTGTCTAGTGCGGCTACAGCGCGCGCGAGGGACCAGAACGGTCGCTGGCGTGTTGGTTGGCGTAGCCGTGTGTGTGGCGTGATTACGTTCTGCTGTTTGCGGTGGGCTGCTGGGGGCTGCTGGGGCAGTTTGTCGGGAGTCTTAGTGCCCCCAATGTGGCTCTGGTCTGACAGGACCCACTGGCGGGAGGCCTGAGGTAGCAGGCGGCGCTGTGCGGCAGTGTGAGGCGGTCTGGCCGCCGAAGCAGGCTCCTGTCGATATCACACACAGTGCTACGTGACCCATCTACTCTGTTTGCGCGATACGCTCCCTCTGCAAGACTACGAAGCCGCACGGCCTCCCGCGGTGTCCATCCGAGCCTCCTACGCCCTCACAGACCCCCACGGTCCCCCACACTCTACAAAAACTCCACTCTATGGTCAACGCCAGCCCAAGACTGCCATGGGGGGTTCAAGGGGGGCACCCCCTTGCCAGGGGGTCTGGGGCACCGCCCCAGCCGGGCCGGAGGCCGCGCGCGCGACTCTACATCTGTAGCGCTGCACTGTTTATTTCTTCAATTCGCTGATAGCCGTAAGTACATCGTCCAACTTCTTGTGGAGCAGGTACACCTCATAGCTGACACCCATATCCTTGCTTTCTTGGATCTTGGGCGCCAAAGCCTTCAACTGCAGATGGAAGGCTCCAATCTCCACCAAAAACTCAGGGTCCTCGCGCTCCATGGTGCGTTGACGCAGGACGGTGTTTTGGATGCTCTCGTTGTTGGCCTCAATGACGTCGTCGTCACCGAAGATGGACTCGTCCTGGTACCCGTCGTACAAGTTCCACTCTGTGTCGATCTCGTTGGCGTCGTCCGCGAGTTTCTTGAAACGGTTGTACTGGACTCTCTTTGCAACGCGGACCTCGTGGGCTGCGATGAAGAAGAGCACTGGGAAGTAGATGACCTCCATCATATAGTAGTTAAGTTTCTTAAAGTGGCGTTTTGGCATCCACCAACTCAATGGGGTAGTAACAAAGACGAACTCCACCAAGTTAAATGGTGGGATAAAGAGGTCCATATCCGGAGAACGAATGTACTTGAGAGTCTTTGCGGAGTTAAGAGCGAGGTACTCGTCAACTGCGCGATCGATAATAACCGAGTAAGAGCTATTGAAGAGGGCACCCAAGATGTTCAACAAAAGCACGGTGATAATGAAGACAAAGATATAGTATAAAACTCCAGAATATGGCGGAGCCAAGAGCTCAAACGCTGCAAACTCTGGGCCACCAATCACGGTTCTTACCATAGAGTGGAAGAGCACTGCAGTCTTATCGCGCTTACCGTCAGCAGAATCCATACCCAAGAAGCCTTGCAAGAAACCCATAATGATCATGAAAAGAAGGACAAAGAACAAGATAGATTCTTTCATCATTTTTTGAATCACCACAGTCATTGCACCAATGAATTTTTGAGAATCCAAATAGAAAAGGAGTCTTGACCACATGAGAGGGGCACCGCAAGAAAGTAACTTATAAGCAATCTCATTATAAAACCCAAAATGAGCATTAAATGCAAGTAATCTAAAAAGTAATGCCACTAAGAAAAGAGCATACATAGTCATATTAAAAGATGATGAGAAACTAAAGAAATAACTAAATCCAATATGATAAAACTTAATAAGTTCATCTGCTGCAAAACTAACAGTAAAAAAGTAAAAAGCTGGTTCTACCCAACTAATAGATTTATCATTATCATTAGTATTAACCAAATAAGAGAAAAGTGCCAAATATACGAACGAGAACATAATTTCAACAATGTTCTGATACTTTGGTGACTTGATTCTATTAGGATTAAAGTGCGACCCAAACCGTGTGTTGTTGACGTCTTTGTAAAGGATATAAGTTGATGGGTCGCTTCTAGATTGAACGATCCAGCCTCTCCAGAGCCACTTGATACATCTCTGGTACCCCGCTGAGTTGATGATGGCTATGCAGTGGTTATCAACCGCGAGCTCTAAGGCGCTTATCGGGATAGTTGCTTGATCATTTAGACTAATAGAGTAACGGCGGCAAAGCATTTGTATAAACAAATAACGCTCATCATTAGTATTTTGATCCTCAATAATAAGTCTTGCTAAAGTCTCGGTAATTTCTGAGCGTTTAACGTAAAGAGCTGATTCATGTAAGTTAATTTGAGCTAATTGTTCATACCAGCTACAAACATTTAAAAGACAAAAAATTATAGCAGCTCTAAATTTTCTTGATGACGAACCTTTTTCACCTTTACCCTTACCACCACAAGCTTCATAAGCTAAATTAATAACTTGTGGACTAATTGTAATATCAGAATCATCAGTTACAATAGTATCAATAAGAAGTTTAAGGTTAAGACATATTCTTAATGTTTGATTAGGATTAGGTGGTATAAGTAGCTTTGATTCTTCTTCAAAAGTAGGTAATTCACTCATATGAGAACAAGTAAATAATAACAATTGTTACTACTACTAATAATAATAATTGTTTCAGAAGAGAAGAGAAGAAGGGGGCGTAGGGATGGTCTGCGGGGGGGACCCGCATTTATATATGTATAAAAGGTGACAACCTGGAATTAGGGGTTTGTCGATCTTGAAACGCTGGAATTCACCCCCAAAAGGACTAAATCGGAAAAACTTGTGCCTAAGGGGTTAAAATTTAAAAAAACTGTTGATTTAGTAGTTCCATTGGTTTGGATAAATGTATCTCTAACTGAACGGTCCACAGTAAGCCGCGCGGCCTGAGATCTGCGGCGTCGCGGCGCGCTGAACAGCTTATCAGAAGTTTCCAGAGGATTCTGGCCATAGTAAATCTTTGCTAGTTCCGGCCAGCGCGTTACTTGCGCGTCTGGTAGCCGCTCGAGATGTCGTGTGACGTCGTTGCATAGCAAAAGCGAGGGTCCGGACGCGACCACGGACTCCATAACTTCTAGTGGAACATGCGGTAAAATATAAAATGACGCACGGGGTACTTCTGGCTCTGATGAAACTGCTGTTATCTTAAATTTCTCCATAATAGCAATATCAAGCGGAGTAATAACAGGATCATAAACGTATACTGGGCATACCGGCTCAAGTTGCACTATCAAAGCTAGTTGATCACGAGAAGCTGCCAGAGAAGATACAGATCCAAGACCAAGGCACGCCCACACCTCCCTGATATCCCCACCAGCACCGCTAGATACCACAGGGCCAGTAACACTCCCATCTCCGCCCAAACTGGCCTCCACTGTGCCACGTTCGCCTGTTTCTCCACCAATATTCAACTTCTCCATCCCTAACTCGAGCACAGCCTCACTACTACTCTTATAATCCTCCTCGTCTACTTTTCCACCGTCTTTAGCTGGCTTTATATCACTTTTCACCCCCTCTACCCCCTCATCATAACGGCGCTTCATCTCCCTCAGTATTATGCCTCTCGCCTCACTGGCAAGCTCAGAAACCGCCAGAAACCGCCTCTGAACATCAGCCACCCAATGCGCCACATTATCATCATTCAACTCGCTCCTGTCAATAAACTTGGGCCAGGCCATGCTCAACACCCGCATATACCTCGCACATCAAACTTTTAGCACTGCGTCCGTATAGCATTTGCGTGCGCTTAGACACGTATAAAGGCGGCGACTATCTGCGTGCTCAGAGGGCATGGATTTGCTGCTCCTTGACGACCTCCAGCGGCGCCGGTTGCTCCTCGCCTCGACCTCTCCGAGACGCGCTGAAATCCTCAGTCGGTTCTCAGTGCCTTTCGAGGTCGCGCCATCTAATTTTAAAGAGAATTTATCGAAAATCAACCTCTCGCTGGATGATGTAAGTATCAACACCAGCCCCTGCTGCGCCACATATATCTACTGCGCCACATTTACTAACCATTAGTATGTTCTTCAAACAGCGTTACATAAAGGTCTCAATGTTTTCAATTCTGCAAATAATGGTGCAGAAGTATCACCGATAGTCTTATCAGCTGACACCGTGGTTGTTTGTAACGATAAAATATTTGAGAAACCTCAGTCCTTTGATCATCATTTTGATATGCTTAAAATGATTAAAAATAACAAACAAGCAACTGTTAAAACTGCAGTTGTAGTTGTTACAGCATCTGAAAAGACTTTAAATACAATCACGCCCCATCTGGAACCGCTCATTTCAATCATAAATTCAGTTATTGATGGATCATGTCATGTAACCATCAATACCGTCATAAGTCGAACGGTTTTAAGGTTTAATCCGGAGATTACAGATGAGTTTTTGAAGGAATATATTAGATCTGGTGACGGAGATGGTGCTGCTGGAGGGTTCAAGATCCAGGGGCTTGGAGGGCTTCTTTTTGAAGGTATAAATGGGGACTACTTGAACGTGGTCGGCCTACCGATGGTTGACACCTGGCGTGTTCTCCAGCGAGCAATTGAATCTCCAGGGGAAGCCTAGCACGAGGAGATTATGAAGTAGCGGTTTCTGGCGTATGGCAAGCAGCTGGCGGCCGATCAGTGGCCTATCCGCGACCGCCTACGACCGCCTACGACCGCCTGCAGCTAACAGAGTATGTAAATTCTACTATATGCTAAAAAGTCATCAATTTTTTATTATGTAGTGCACACTAGGTACCACGAATTAGCTACGGCAACATTTCACGCTCTTGCCACACTATGGAGGCCAAAGAGGCCGTGACAACGCCTGCGGGCAGGCTGCGGCATCGCACACCAGCAAAGCACTCCCACACACCATCACGAGCACTTAAGTCCATGCGGGGGTCCAAGGGGGGAACCCCCTTGCCTAGGGGGTCTGGGGCACAGCCCCAGCCGGGCCGGAGGCCGCGACGTACCCCCGTCAGCCCAGCAGTACAGCGCCCGGCGACCGTACGCCCTGTATCGCACTATCGCGCTATCGCCTAGCCCGGCAAGCCCGCCCGGCCGCGCTTCTTGTCCTTGGAGTTTTCGTCCTCGTAGAGATCCTTGCGCACGGCCTCCGCCAACGCCTCGTCCTTGAAGCCGTCGAGCGTGTACCAAAGATACTGTGGCAGAACACGCGTTCCCCGCTCCATAATCAATTGCATTCGCTTGTAGACCTTATCACGCGGAGCGAAACTGTTCAAGATAAGCTGGAGAAACCGTAGAGGTACTTCTTGGAGGACTATTGTCATTGGGATATATTTAATAAGACTCGGAGATGCTACCTCCTCTGGCTCAGACTCTTCAGATTCAGATTCAATAGCAGATTTCTTTTCTAAAGAAGCAATTCTTTGACTCTTTCTTGGAGCATAACGGGCACGCTTACGACGACGACCTCTCTTTGAAGCCGTAGCCGTAGCCTCGCCTGGCTTCCCAGCTTTACCCTTTTCGCTGTTTTTAGCATCAGCAGCGGCTCCATCAGCCGTCTCCTCGGTGTCGCCAGTCTTGCCTTCGGTTTCCTCGGTTTTCACCTCTGTTTCATCCTCACCTTTAACGGTGTCCGCAGCTTTACTGTCCACGTCCTCAGAAACGTCCTCTGTCTTTGCCTTCTCGGCTTCCTCCTTGGCCTGAGCCTCGGCCTCCGCTTTAGCTTTCGCCTCGGCCTCGGCCTCGGCCTCAGCCTCTGCCAATGCTTGCTTAGCCTCATCACCCACCACTATCATGTACGATACCAACACTTTGTCCTCGCCTACCTGCTCCCAAATGGCCTCCTTGGGAACTCTAAACCGCTCTGTTGGCGCCTCGGCATACTCAAACACCAAGTCAGCGCCAAACAAGTACCGCTCCTGAAATGCTGTCAATTTGGTCCGCGGAGCGTCGCCCTCGGCCGGGTTCTTCTTTGGCCGTCCGACGGGCTTTGGCGGAGCCGCTGTCTTATCATTCGGGCTCTTGCTAGACCAGAGCCCAAGCTGGCCCGACAGCCGCTGCGCGGCCTCCGTCTCAAGAAGCTTGAAGAACGCCTGCGGATCCTCAATGCCGCGTCTCCCCATCTCGCGGGCCTTGCGAATGTAGCCCTGGAACTCGTGGATCTGCTGCGGCGTCGACCGCCCCGACGCGACAATCTTCATGAGCAGGTCAAGATACGGGTCAACGCGCGCAATCGCGTTAAGGTTGCGGATCATGAGGGTGTTCTCGGGGGTCTGCATGAGGTCGCGGGAGGGCGCGGGAGCCGCCAGTGTTGGCGTAGCTGTCGGTGCCAGCGTAGGAGCCACAGGAGCTGCCAGTGCTGGCGTAGCTGCCAGTGTCGGCGTAGGAGCCGCCAGTGTCGGTTTAGGAACTGCCAGTGTTGGCGTAGCTGCCAGTATTGGCGTAGCTGCCAGTATTGGTGTAGCTGCCAGTATTGGTGTAGGAGCCGCCAGTGTCGGCTTGGGCGCGGCCACGGCCACGGGCGCCGCCGTTGGCACGGCCACGGGCGTGCTGGCAGGTCTTGACACGCTTGCCGAGCCGGTACCCAAGCCTGTGGCGGTGGGTACCGCGACTGGCCGCCCAGAGCCCATGCTCGTCACCGTAGGAGCGAGTACACCGCCGCCCACGCTTGCCCTATTGGCCAATATCGACCCCCCTGCAGCTAAACTGCCGCTGCTAACTCCAGCAGGAATAAGCTTAATACCCGAAGCCGCCCCCGGCACCGTCCCTAGTCCAGTCACCAGCCGTAAACCTCCAACACCAACCATTCCGCCCACACCCCCTATACCCCCCACCAGCCTGATCCCCGCCACTCCCAAGCCACCCGCACCCCCAATACTACCAACACCACCCCCCCTTAAAGCTTCCTCTCTCTTCTTCATTTCTTCTTCCCTTCTTTTAGCTTCCTCCTCTCTTTGGATTCTCCTCTGCTGTTTAACTTCCTTCTTCTTCTTAACCGCCTCCTCATGTGATTTTTCAATCTCCTCATTCTTTAATATGAAAAACCTTACATCATACGCATGAGGACCTACCAACATTACACAATCACACAACTTGTTCATCTTATCTCTAACATTAACCCTTCCCCGCTCCTTCTCGTCACCCTCCTCTTTAGCGCTAGCATATCTAACTTGTCGCTCCTGTGACTTCAGCCAAAATAGCTTGAATAGATTACCCTCAAGCCAAAACTGCCGGGATTTCTTGAGACTCGCGTACAAAATCGCCGAGTCTTTCACCAGAAGCGGGTCGCTGATCTTGCTGTATATTGGACGCGACAGCGACACTGGCCAGCCGTCAACATTGCGGAACGGACGCTTGGGCTCCTCCGTCATGGCGTACCGCCCACCGCGCGCGCCCGCCTTTTTTAACGGGCTGTGTCATGTGACGCGTCATGTGACGGCGGTGGTCGCGGCGCGGCGCGGCGGCGCGGCGGCGGCGGCGGCCTACGGGGCGGTAAACAGACGTTCGGTTCACTATGTACAAAACGCGGGGGGGCGCGTTGCCAACGGGCGACCAACGGTTGCCAACGGACGACCATCGGTAGTCAACGGCGGTTGTCAACGGGCAACGGCGGTTGTCAGAGGGCGGCGCCGCGGCCGCGGTTACAGGCTGGCTGTCTGCCATCTGGCCGCCTAGTTGGACTCGGCGCCCTTCTGCAGCTCGACCATTTGCTTCATGATAACTTCGTTTGGGTTTGAGCCCTCGAGGTAGGAGCCGGCGAGGTTGGCCAAGGTCAATTTCAGATCGGCCATCATTGTCTTTTGACGTTCTTCTTCTCTTACCACTTGCTCTTCAATGTATTGTTTAACTCTCTTGTAATTTTGCTGGCCCATTGATCTTAATCTATCTAATGGTAATTGCTGTTCAGCTGATGGGACGCCTAGTAACTTGGCTGCCCAGTTTGTGCCTTGCTTAGCCTTCCACAGCTGTCTAAGCAATTTTTCACGTTCAGCAAATTCTTCAGGAATTTTCAGACGATCTTTAAATGATGATAAAATTGGTCTAATATCTTTAAGTTTATCTAAACTTGCAATATACTCCAAGAATGGTATATAGTCAATTAATCCCAGATCTGACTTACCATCCCATGGTTTAATTGGTAGAGCATTCTCTGGCTGACGCTGGTAGTGCTCAGGGTTTGGGTCCATTATAATCAACTTGCCGAGGTCACGGTTCAATAAGCTCAAGTCCTTGATAACGCCGTCCTTGGTGATGATCGCCGCCTCCTTGGTGAGCACACCGGTAAAGTACGCATTGTGTGGGTCAAGCTTCTGCACAGTCTTCTCAACATACATACTGTAATTATCAGCGAAAAGCACAATCTCGTAAAATCCAGATAAGTAAAGTAAAAAGTAATCCAATCCAGGTCTCTTAGCAGTTCTCCATCCGTGCTTTGCATCCCATTCAGAGTGAATTAATAAATCTTCTAATGATAAAACTAATGTTAATGGTCTTCTATACATTTCATTAGTTGGTAAATCTGGTAATAATTTATCAGTAACAGGCTCAGAGAAAACTTTAAAATATTCATTCCAACGACGCTTAATACGTGTCCAAATAGAGTCTAATGAGTATCCATGAGGCTCTTCCTCGTCCCAATCTCCGCCCATATAGGCAAGAAATCCACCGGTTGATCCAGCCATAATTAAATATAAAACACGAGCCCATCTTTCACGTTTTAAGTCACCTGAAGTCTTATTACTTCTTTTACTCTTACGACGAGGTGATTCACTATTTGATTGTTGATTTCCCTCAATTGATTGTGGCTGTTGTTCAATATCTTCAAACCCCGCCTTTGCCAACATATTCTCATCAAGAATTGACTTCTTACTATTCCAGCGAATACCTGTCGTTGTCATAGCAACACCGGCACTTCTCTGTCTGACAACAGAGCCCATCATCACCCCCCGGGCCCCTGCGCCACCCAATCTCGCTAATCCTCTAATCATGGTCGTCTGGCGCCGGTGGGGTGTTCCTGGAAATTTTTTATAGTGGCAGTTACCCGGGACTGGTCGCAGATAGTGGAGTGGCACAGTGACGTGCCACAGGGCGGCGGCGCCGCCGCAAACAGTGTCTGTAGTGTTTGTGTAGGTGGCCCGGGCAGCTGTGCGAAATTCCGGCCGTTTTGGCTGCGTTTTCGTTGAGACAGTTTATGGGAGGCCGCGCGGCCTCGGGAGCGCGGCCTCGGGAGTGCGTGCATGCGAGAATACACCGCCGCGCACCCCCTCGGACCACCCCCTGCTATGTGAGACCTTCTTTGGACGCATTTATGTACTCTTTATGCGGTTTTCCACGTTCTCGCCGGTACCGGCGTGAGTCAGAGGTGTACGGAGGTATGTGTCATCCCACACCCGAGCACCATGGATGGGGAAAGAGGTGAAAAATTCTGAGCTTATTTCATCTTTTCTCTAGTTATAATAGCAAGATGGAGTGTTGTCAGAAATACCGTAATATGTTAAAAGACCCTTCGGTCAAGTATAAGAGACAACCAAAGATTGATTTTCCTGGTCGTAAATGGCCGGATCGGGAAATTACAAAAGCGCCTAGATGGTTACTGACTGATTTAAGAGATGGAAATCAAAGTTTACCTGATCCAATGACTGTTGACGAGAAGAAATTATATTTTAAGAAGCTTGTTGAGATTGGATTTAAAGAGATTGAAGTTGCGTTTCCATCAGCCTCACAGACTGATTTTGATTTTACAAGATTTGCTGTAGAGACAGCACCAGAAGATGTAACTATTCAAGTTTTAACACAATCAAGAGATCATTTAATTAAAAGAACTGTTGAATCTTTAAAAGGTGCTAAAAGAGCATGTATTCATTGTTATTTAGCAACTAGTGATTTATTTAGAGAAGTTGTTTTTGGTATGAGTAGAGCCGATGCAGTTAAGAAGGCTGTTGAAGCTACTAAATTAATTAGATCTTTAACTAAAGATGATCCAAGTACTCAGGGGACACGCTGGGAGTATGAGTTCTCTCCAGAGACTTTTAGCGATACTGATCCAGCTTTTGCGGTTGAGATTTGTACTGCTGTTATGGAAGCCTGGGAGCCTTCCAGTGAGAATCCAATAGTATTTAACTTGCCGGCTACTGTGGAGATGAATTTACCAAATGTGTATGCTGACCAAATTGAGTACTTTGTTACCAACATTCCAAACCGTGAAACCTGTTGTATTTCTTTACATTGTCACAACGACCGTGGCTGCGGTGTTGCTGCGACTGAGCTTGGAATGCTCGCGGGCGCCGACAGAGTGGAAGGGTGCGTATTTGGTAACGGTGAGCGTACTGGTAACGTGGATATTGTCACTTTGGCTCTTAACTTATACACCCACGGAATCAGCCCAAAGCTTGACTTAAGCGACATGGCCGGAATCATTGAGGTGGTGGAGAAATGTAACAAAATCCCTGTCGGCGAGCGTGCGCCATACGGGGGATCTCTCGTGGTTTGCGCCTTCAGTGGGTCCCACCAGGACGCTATTAAGAAAGGTTTCCAGGCACAAGATAAGCGCAGAGTTACTGACGGCGACCAAGAGTGGAAAATGCCATATTTACCACTTGATCCAAAAGATATTGGTCGTGATTATGAAGCAGTTATTCGTGTTAATTCACAATCTGGTAAAGGTGGAGCTGCTTGGATTATTCTTAAAGCTCTTGATCTTGACCTTCCACGTCCTCTTCAAGTTGCATTTTCTAATGTAGTTCAATTAGCTGCTGATGGACTTGGTCGTGAATTAAAAGCTTCAGAAATTGTTCAATTATTTCAAAAAGAATATTATTTGGGACCAAATAATAAAATTACCCTTGTTGATTTCTCTATTGGTAATTCTGGACTTCCTGACCCTGATCAAAATAGAAAACTTACAGCAGATATAGTCTTTAATAATGCTCCTAAACAAATTACTGGTCTAGGTAATGGACCAATCTCCAGTACAACTGATGCCTTACGTCATACTTTAGGACTTACATCTTTAGAAGTTGAAGAATACTCTGAGCATACATTAGGTAAAGATAAATCCAACTCTGAAGCTGCCGCATACATCCTGGTATCATACACCACCACCCTGGGCGTCCATGGTAAGAGATTTGGTGTCGGTATCCATCGTGATGTCTCACAAGCCTCAATCTTATCGTTACTCTCCATTGCCAACTGGTTGCAAGATAATGAATTGACCAAATAAACGTTTTCCCTGTTACACCCACGTAGCCCCCGCGCGCGCTCCGTAGACCCACCTCGTGGCCGCGACATCTTGCGCGCGCGACCACGGACTCGACCACGTGACGCATCACGTGACGCGGGCTATAATGTGGATTTGGGGTCTGGGGCGGTGGGGCATGGGCTTGTTCAGTAAGCGAGTTAACAGTCCGGTACCCAGCGCTCCTCTGGGGGGTGCAGCACCGCCACCGCCACCTCCGCCACCTCCACCTATGGGAGGGTCAGGGCCACCGCCACCTCCACCACCAATGCCACTGTTAGGTGGCGGTGGAGGCGGCGGCGGCGGCAAGGCTAAGGCGGCGCCTACTGCTGGTGGTGGATTACCATTTTTAGCTGAGATTAATGCTAAGAGAAGGGAAGATCATGTGGTTGATAAAGTTGATTCAGGATTTTCAGCTGCTGGTAGTGGGAAAGGAGGGGGTTTAGGGGGTATTTCTACTAAAGCGCCATCAATACCAAGTGCTCCGTCAATACCAAGTGCCCCGCCACTTCATCAAATGGCTCCTGTTAAAGCGCCAGCGATACCAATTGGTAGTGCGCCGCCAGCGCCACCGTTGCCGTCCATGGGCGCGCCTCCTCCGCCGCCAATGCCTTCAATGGGTGCACCACCGCCACCTCCAATGCCGTCAATGGGCGCGCCGCCTCCACCGCCAATGCCGTCCATGGGTGCGCCGCCGCCACCGCCAATGCCGTCAATGGGTGCACCACCGCCAATGATAGGTCTGGCGCTGCCGGCCGCGCCTGCGATGCCTGCGCCTCCTGGTGGTTTACCGTTTTTGGGTGAGATCAACAAGCGTCGGAAAGAGGATCATGTGGTGAGTAAGGTTGACACCAAGTTTGATCCATCCAAGGTCGCGGTGTCTAATAGCGACGCAGCTCCATCTGCTCCAGCTCCAAAGCCTGCAATGCCGTTTGGAGGATCTGGTGTCAATCTGGCACTACTTGCCGATATACAGAATGCTGGTAGACGTAAAACGTCGGGACTGGCAGTCTCTTCTGCTCCTCCGGCGCCGCCAGCACCGCCAGCACCGCCGGCGCCTCCAGCTCCACCTATGGTGTCAGCTCCATCGGCGCCTTCCCCTGCTGGTGGTGCTAGTATGGCCCATCTGGCATTGTTTGCTGATATCAACAAGGGAAGCCATGCGCTCAAGCATATTGACTCTAATTCTTCTAAACCTGCGTCGCCAGCCCTGGCTGCGCCGCTTACTGGTACACTGGCATTGTTTGCTGACATAAGCAAAAAGAGTCACTCGCTTAAACATGTTGGAAGTTCAGGGGTTCCACGGCCTCAAAAGTCATCAATTCCTACTATGGCGCCTCCGTTACCTAATAACCATAGTCCTGCTATCCCTCCTCCGCTCCCTCAAACTCATAGCCCAGCGATTCCACAGACGAAGGCACCGCCGCTCCCAACTGTGGCGAGTCCTGCACTTCCACCACTGGCTCCTCCACCACTACCTCAAGCATCCAGTCCAGCGATTCCTTCTATATCAGCTCCAAAGATTGTCAGTCCTGGAATACCTTCAGCACCAAAAATCCCAAAGATTGTCAGTCCAGCGTTCCCTTCAGCGCCAAAGGTCAATGGAAGCGCGCCTCCATTACCAAAGGTGGCCAGTCCAAGCGTTCCTATTCCGCAAGTCAATGTTACTAGCCCAAGACCACATATCGCCAGTATCGGTGCAAGCATCGGTGCAAGCATCGGTGGTGGTATGCCTCTGGCTCCGCCTCTTCCAAAGGCTGCCAGCCCAGCGATCCCATCAGCTCCTTCGTTTGGTGGATCAGCGCATTCAAGACCTACGTCTTCAGCACCGCCTCTTCCAAAGGCGTCCAGCCCTGCTTTACCATCAAGCCCAAGCCCGGCCTTCAGTCCTGCTTACTCTCCGGCCTTCAGTCCTGCAGTCACGCCCTCTCCGCCGCCATCGCATCATAAGCTGGCACCACCGCCACCACCAGCGGCACCTCCTGCTGCTGTTTCGTCGCCGGCTGCCGCACCAGTGGCTGCGTCTTCGGGAAAACACGTCGGCAGACTCTTTGGTCACAGCTCTGAACACTCATCGCTATTCACTACACCAACAGAATCATCCTTGAGCTCAGGCAACAAGTTCGTCGACTCCTCCATCTACAGCAACAACAATAAGCCATCAGAGAAAATAACTATTGAGGATCCTCGCTTCAAGTTCTCAAATTCCCTGGGTATACCTAAGCCGCGCCGGTTTTCAGGAAAACCAAAGCTTTATCCAAGTGGTCGGGGGACGTCAGTACCATTGAACTTATCCTTTTACTCTGCGTGATAATGTTATTAAAGAGGTTGCGTCATCCTTATCAGAATACATTCTAGTGCCATCACGGCGTGTCGCATGTCACCAATTATTGGGTGCATGCCATTGTGTGTATAGGATATAACCTATAATAGACTACGATTCATGTCTTATATCTACAGTATATCATAATATGTCATGTGCTAAGTGTATGTGCTAATATAGTTACCTAATCAATATCGGTGACAATGTACTGTTCTGTGCCTCCAGGGCTCAGTCTAGCGTCCAAGAGAAGTCGCATGACCACTGGTAACTGCAATTGTTTAGTAGCTATAGAGGTCATGTCGTCCTCTGCAAAACTACTTTCATCGACTGGTCCCGGTCCAGTATATATAACTGATTCAAATGCGATTTCTGACCGATTATCATCATCATTTCTTGGTAAAATGTGATCTTCTGCTGGTTTATGTCTTCTAAATTGAGTATTCATGTCAATGTCTGCAACAAGACTTACATTACCAGCTTGGGCTGCAGTTATATCTTCTGGTATTGGTGATGATCTTATTGGTTTTTGAATCTTCATTGGTTTCAAGGCCACATCGTCATCTAACCCATTCTGTGGTTTACTATTGGTCTTGTTGTGGTTATTGTGTCCAACTGCCGCTCTAACAACCCCGGCAATCGTATTTCTCTTCTTCTTGTTATTGGTCTTTTCTTTCTCTTTCTCATCAGAAGCAGAAGTATGACTATCAACACTGGAGATTATACGACTGATACGATTATTTTTCTTAAAATAACGGAAATTTGAACCCTGTTTTGTTGTAGTAACAGCGGTCTCATTCATTGATGATGAACGAATATTACTTTGACGTGGTTGATTAATAGGAGGAGCTGTGGTAGTTTTATCTGGTTTTCTTAATACTAATGCATTTGTTTGTTGTGCTGCACGTACTCTTTGTTCAAGTTGATCATCAACAATTTGTCCATTTCCCGCCATTAATTCTCCAATAACCAAGAGAAGCCGCTGGTTCTCCTGTCTAGCCTTACTGAGTACTAACTCGTTGCGGGGCTCATGATCGTCAAGAGAGGTCGCAGGAGTATCAGATGTAGTAAAAAAGCTGTTGTCAAGTGGTAACAGACTGATGTCAGCAGCGCCCACGTCAACGCCAGTGTCCAAGTCCATGCCGTCGTCAAGTGACGACCGCTGGTTGCCTATTGGCAACTCGCTGTAGATTGCCTCGTGGAGTTTTTTCAAGCCCATTTCAACTCCGTGGCCTGGCTCAAAACCCACCAATGAGTTACTAGAGTTAAATGAGGTTGAGTCGTCTATAATTGACTCTAATTCAGATTTCTCGTCCTTTAATTTTTTAATTTGAATTTCGTATTTTCTTCTTTCTTCGATCCAAGACTCAAATTCGGTTTCAAAGCCTTTTAACTGATTTTCAACGGTTTGTTGATATTCGATAACCCTCTTTTCTGCTTGTTTTAAGGCTTTTGAGTGGTTTGAGAGCGCTCTGTCTTTGATCATTAAGTCAGCTTCAAGTAGGTCTCTCTCATGATGTAAATCAGCATTTTTAGCAGCTTCACTTTGATATAGCTGTATTAACCGATTGTTTGGCTCTTCAGGTGGTGCTGCAGCAACCGTAGTTGCGGTGTTATCATTGGTATTTGTACTACCACTTTGAGATTCTTTTCTAAGACGAAATGTTCTGAATTTGGTACGCATTTCCTCGGCCTCTGTCATCTTCAAGGGCGATGGCGATGGGTATTTATCTATCTGATCCCGTAAGCGAATCGCATGATTTGTTTGTTTACGTCGGGGCTCGCAACGGCGGCGATGGGGGGTGAGATGGGGCGAGGGGGTGGCGGCAAGGGCGGCGT
>JAJLYT010000124.1:0-16092 GCA_030571755.1 Saccharomycopsis olivae (nom. inval.) | reverse complement strand
AAGGTCTTCATAGTGGAAGGGAAGGAAGGAAGAATACATAGAGATATATAGGATATATATAACTTTAATCCAGAACCACCCGCAAGCGCTGCCCAAGACTATTAGTAATGCCGTCGAACAACCTCACTAATGATCAACATATTGATCTTACCACCACTCTGGGTGTTGCTGATACAAGGGTTAATCCTTCATCTCAACAGCTGGCGCGGGCACGGCGGCTGGGACGAGCGCGGATGTGGCGGCTGGCGCAGATGCTGGTACTGGCGCGGATGCTGGTACCGGTGGGGGCGTTGGCGTTGGCGTTGGCGCGGGAGCCGGGGCTGGGGCCGGTGCTGGTGCTGGCGTGGACGTGCCCCCAGGCGCGGCGGGCGCCAGTGCAGCGGACTCAGGCGCGGCGGACCCAGGCGTGGGTGCGGCTGGGCGTGCGCCTGAGGTGGAGGGAGACACCGTAGAGTTGCAAGCGGCAGCGGTGCGCGAGCCAGCGGATGGTACGGAGTCGCTGGCCGGATCTACGGCCCTGGCTGAAACAGCGGCGGCCGCCGCCGCAGTGAAGCCGGTGTTGGTACCTGCTCCAGCTGGTGCAGAGAACGAGGTGATTGTTGTTCCAGATGGGGAGGACGACCGGCCTAAGCGTGAACCTGAAGATGTAGCGGTGGGCGATGCTAAGCGGACAAAACTTACGGATGTACTTTAATTTTTACACAAGGAATATTATTTGTAGGGCCAAGTCTATAAATGAACATGCGAGCCTAATCCCTGGGCCCCCCCATATAAGTTTGCATGGACATACATCAATGCAGAAAGAATATTGTGAAAGAGTATACGGAAGAGAATAAAGGCACTGAGATCTGCACCACAGCCACTCTCCCCTCTTGACTTTTTTTTTTTTTTCCTCTTGACACAAGCTTGTATACTGCTAATTGTACACTTGTCTACCTGTCTACCTATCTATTAAGCTATTACTACTCATTATTCACCTGCTATTTGTTTGCTACAGGGGATTACGAACGTCCCGCGGATATGCAGAGAATACCGCGTCAAAATACGTAATCATCAGAGAGCGCAGTAAACGCAGTAAGTGAGCGAGTGAGCGAGCTATGTTTCTAAACTATACAGCAGGAAAATTACACGATGGCGACAACAACGAGACGTACACGAAGTCGCGCCACAACCAGCCTGCTCCAGGCGTGATGGCGGGGTTCGATAGTGGTCTGTATAGTCTTCCACCCGGCGCTGGAGTGCGAGGAAAGAGTTTCAGCGCGAGCAACAGCGGGGGCTACGGCTACGGCAACAGCTACGGCCACGGCTATCAACATCTACAACAAAAACAGCAGCGACTGGTGCTACCACAGCGACTGGTGCTACCACATCGGCTGGTACTACAGCGCGCAAAGTACGCGTATCCGGCAGAGGACGCGCTGTACGACTTTGAGCCGCCTACGCGTATTAAACTTGAGCGGTCGTCTTCAGAAGGAATGGTACCTCTACCAGCGAGATTTCAGTTTATAGGCTTACTAGGTGCCGGTGGGTTCGGTAAAGTAGTGCGCGCGTACGATACTGAGCTCGGTCGGGTGGTGGCTGTCAAGAAGCTATATGTCAACATTGGTGACGAGATGGGCGCCGCGCGGGCAATGCGCGAGCTTAAGATTATGGGTGTATTTCTGAAGTTAGACCCTCGCGGCAAGAAACATTCCAACATTGTTAGTCTACTAGGGTGCGAGGCTACATGGCTGCGGTCCAAGCCCGCGGTGCTGGTGTTCCTCGTCCAGGAGCTAATGGATACCAGTTTGAGCTCGGTCATTAAGGAGGCCCTGCATGGTAATATATCATTTCAGTTAAGGGACCGAATGAAAGTGTTTGTTCAAATAATTAACGGAGTCAACGAGCTCCACCAGCTCAATATCCTCCATCGCGATCTAGCGCCCAAGAATATATTAGTAAACACTGGCACTATGGAGGCAAAGATTACAGATTTCGGACTAGCCAGATACTACTCTACAAGAATCGCCAACGCCGGGTACGGGTCGCCGTTGGCTCGCCAGCTAGATGAGATGGTTTGTAGTATTGACTACCGCGCTCCGGAGCTTCTTGTATTTGAGATGGGTAACGTCACTAGCGCCCAGTTCATTAGAAAGCCTATCGACATATGGGGCGTCGGCTGTATATTGTTCGAGCTACTAACAGCTTGTTCACTTTATCAAACTGGTTTGTTTAGAGACGCCAGTTCTATTCATCCTGAGAAATATCAAATGTTCATTAATCTGTGCAATTCGCGCTACACACACAGACTACAAAAGTACTTAACAGACGCCAACGCTTACATATCTGAGAAGTGCTTTGATATACTAGCGCGGATGCTCCATATAAGCCCAATCTCAAGAATAACCATCGAGGAAGCGATGGTACACCCGTGTATCGCTGAGCTCAGGAAGTCTCTAGAGGCCGGCTCTTTCACTAACTACCGTTTCAAGGACTTTAAGCGTCTCGACGAAGTTTTCAGCTTTGAGGAGGTAGATTTCAGCAACCAGGGATGCTGGGTACTCCAAAAATTGATCCAGCAGTACTCGAACAACCCGGACCTGGCACTGACGCCGCCGCCGCGACCAGCGCTACGCCGCCAGCTGGCGTTGAACCCCATGTCCCTCCACTCCGCCAGACCCCCCGTCTCCCGGAGATCGCTGCTCCAAAACAGCGTACACAGCGACCGTAGAAAGTCTGATGAAAATTGTCTTATAGTTTAGTTTGCTCATATATATATTTATGTCCCACGCTCGCGTAGTGGCTGTCGGCGCGGCCTCCGGCCCGGCTGGGGCGCTGCCCCAGACCCCTTGGCAAGGGGGTGCCCCCCTTGAACCCCCATGGGCATTTGGGGGTGTGCTCTGAGACAAGAGATCGCAGCGTCGCAGTCCCCGCACGGCCTCTACAAAACACTCACCTCATCACTCCCGGGGGTTCAAGGGGGGAACCCCCTTGCTAGGGGGTCTGGGGCACAGCCCCAGCCGTCGGAGACTCCCTACTGGACCACCATCACGTGTAGCCAATTTTCAAAGATACTCATCTCAGAGGCGATGGCTTAATAAGCAGATAGCATGGAGGGCGCACCCGAGTCTTTAGCACACATCAAGCATATAGTGTTGGTACTATCAGGAAAGGGTGGTGTAGGGAAGTCGTCTGTGACCACGCAGCTTGCGCTTGATTTGGTAATTAAAGGGTATAAAGTGGGGGTGTTAGATATCGATTTAACTGGGCCGTCGATACCGCGGATGTTTGGAGTTGAGGGCAAGAGTATGTTTCAGTCTGACAGGGGGTGGGTACCTGTTAGCGTTGGTAATGACGATAGACTACTGGTTGTCTCATTAGGGTTTCTTATCAATGACAGGGGCAGCAGTGTAGCGTGGCGAGGACCTAGAAAGACGTCGATGATTAATCAGTTTATAACCAATGTAATTTGGCCCAAAGATCTTGACTATTTAATCATCGACACGCCGCCAGGGACGAGCGACGAGCATATTTCGATAGCTGAGCTGCTCAAGATGGCGAGACCCGACGGGGCGGTGCTCGTTACTACGCCGCAGCAGGTATCGCTAGGGGACGTCAAAAAGGAGATGAATTTCTGTCACAAGGTCAAGTTTAGGATTCTCGGTGTGGTGGAGAATATGAGCGGGTTTATTTGTCCCTACTGCGCTGAGTGCACTAATATATTTAGCTCTGGCGGCGGCCGGGACTTGGCCCAGCAGTACGGACTCACGTACTTGGGCAACTTGCCCATCGACCCCAAGTTTGTGGAGATGATTGAGAGCAACAACGACCCCGCCAGCGACATGGCCGGGCTCAGTCTCGCGGGGTCGGCGTCTACGAAGAAGCCGTTGGTCGACCAGTACAGGGACAGCGCCATCAAGCCCGTCTTTGACGTGATCTTGGACAACATACTTGGCCAGGATATCCCAGACCGGACCGCGAGGTAGCGGGGCTGCTGGGGCGGGACTGCTGGGGGCAGGGCTGCTGGAGGGGGCCGGAGTTGCGGTAGAGCTGACCAGAGCTGACCGGAGATGCTGGTGGAGGTGGCCAGAGGTGGCCAGAGCTGACCAGAGCTGACCAGAGCTGACCGCAGATGCTGTTGGAGGTGAACCAGAGTTGAACAGGGCCGACCACAGCTGGCCGGAGGCGGCCATAACCGTGCTGGAGGTGAACTACAGCTGACCACAGCTGGCCATGGCTGACCACAGCTGGCCAGAGTTGCGTTAAGGCCGATCACTGGCCATGGCTGACCAGGGCCGCCCGTCTACATACCAATGACAAGATTGAATTAAACTAGTGAATGAAGAAAGGAAAAAGGCCGCGCCGCTGCGCCAGACCATCAGGCTGGCCGCGCCTGCCCCGCTAGATTATCAGGCTGACCGCGCCGCTGCAGTACTCTGCGAGCTTGAGTTGGTCGCTGTCGTAGTAGCCAACGACCTTGTCAATGACCTTGTCAGCGGCAAGATCCTCGTTTATACAGTAGTACAATGGCTCAGCTTCCGACTGTTGATGTAGTTTTGCTAAACGCTTGTTTATCTGCTTGTATTGGGCCTTAGGGTCGCAGGAGATAGTGCCGTTGGAGGTGACCTTGAGTACTTGGCCCTCTGGGTTCACTCTGGTGTAGCAGTGCATGACGTCATAGTTCTGATACGTCCAGTACTTAAAGTACTCCACCGAGCCAATGACCGCGGCCACCGACAAGATGCTCGTTCTGAGGTTCTTCACCCGGTCGACCATGGCGCCCCCCAGCGCCACACAAAGTTTTATCTGCACGGTCACGTGCAAAGTCAATAAGAGGGACGCGACTTGGGGCGGGCGGGGAGGAGCAAATGGCGCGACGGTTGAAGCGGGCGAGAGACGCTGCGGCGGCGAGCGCGAGTCCGGCGGGCTCTGTGGAGGACGCGGCGTCGTATTCTGGATCAGTTGGCGAGGAGCGCGGCGGCGGCAGCGGCAGCGGCGGCGACGACGGTGACGTGGTGGCCGTGGAGGACGCGGCGGAGGACGCGGTGCTGGAGGACGTCGCGAAGATGGCGCGCAAGATGGTCCGTGGCGTGCTTGGTTTGGAGTACAAGAAGACGGTTATTAACCGCGCGCAGTTACTGAAATTTGTATGGGAGGGCGAGTCGTTTCGGGAGGTCAGATTTGAGGACGTGTTTGATGTTTGCCAGCGTCAGCTAGTCGACGTCTTTGGGTTCCAATTGGCGGAGCTTCCGGCCAGGGAAGTTGATAGTAATAAGCGGAAGGCGGGGAAGCCCGCTAAGGACACCAAAAAGGTCGCGTCCTCGCAGCGGTCGTGGATCTTGGTCTCTGTCTTGCCCGATGAGGAGAGGGAGGTCTTGCAGCTGGTTTGGGGCAAGGCTGCCTCTGATAAGTTCGTCGAGGACGACCGCGGCAGCGGCAGCAGCGGCATCTCTGACAACAAGTGTCTTCCCTTCAGCGAGTCTGAGCTTGCTGACAATGCATTCACCATGATCATCTTGTCGTGCATTGCGCTCAGTTCGAACAATATAAACAAGGTAGAGCTTTTAAAGTATTTACGGAAACATTTCGATATGGACAGCAACACTGTGGTGCCCAAGATTTACCATAACAACGAGAAGGTGGTGCTAGACGACTATCTAAAGATTCTAGAGCGGAGTGAGTATATCTTTAAGCGGACTGAAAAGAGCGACGACCACGAATTGATTGAGTACTCGCTTGGAAGACGGGCTAAGGTAGAGTTCCCGGAAGAGTCGCTCTTCAGTTTTGTCCAACAAATGTACGGCTACAGCGACTACGAAAAGAAACAGGAGCTTCTGGACCAAATCAAGCTTTCGGTGGGACACTCCTACTCTTAGGACTCGCGGGCGAGCCGTACGCGGCGGCCAATGAGGCGTGTATTGTATGCTGTCTGCTGGTGCTAGCAGTTCGTGCTGTCTGCTGGCGCAAGCTGTTCGTGCTGTCTGCTGGTGCTAGCAGTTCGTGCTGTGCCTGCTGTTCGTGCTGTGCCTGCTGTGCCTGCTGTTCGTGCTGTGCCTGCAGTTCGTATGCTATTAGTTTGAGTGAGAGTATATCACTTATTATATAAATATATAGGGGTGCTATTTTTTACTTTCAGGTTTATCTGATGGTGTAGAAACGGTAGAAGCAGAGAGTACCGCCGAGCGGTCATCATTTGAAGACGCCTGTTTAGATGTCGAGATAGAGGCAGTGTCAGAGCCCTTGCTTTCGACCTTCATCTTTTTAGAGGCCGGAGACCCGTCAGAGGAGGCGAAGAACGCAATCTCGTTGTGTCGCTGACCAGTCGACAGAGTTGACATTCCTCCTTTACTATTTGGTGCAGGTCTATTACTAGAAAGAGGGATTGGTTCATTAGCACCTTTACCACTGGTATTATATGATTTTAACGGCGTTCTAGATGGTGTTCTCGGTAACAGAGCAACTGGCCTGCTTGATCTCGATGAAAGTAATGCTGAAGATGTTGGTAGTGACCTTTTTGAGCTATCAGCTTTGTAAGTATCAACCCGTGGTGGTCCATTTCTAGGTCTATTGTCATTCTTATACCTATTATCATTGCTATGATCTCTATCATTCTTATACCTATTATCATTACTATGGTCTCTATCATTATTGTACCTATTATCATTACTATGATCTCTATCATTCCTATACCGATTATCACTATTGTAATCTCTATCATTCTTGTACCTGCCATCACTATTATAATCTCTATCATTCTTAAAGTGTCTATTATCGTGGTCATTGCCGTATCGAGTATCATACCTGTTATATCTGTCACCACTGTCACTGTACTTGCTATTCACATATCTATTATCGTTGCTATTGTTGTATCTTCTCTGCTTGGAATAGTCGTTGTTATAGTTTCTGTTGTACCCAGAGTTGCCCTGTCTGGCATTGTTGGCATTGTAGTAGTCGCCCTGTCTGGTATCGCGGGCGCCGGTGCCATTGTAGTAGTCACCGCGACCACCATTCGAGTGGCGACCGTGGTCGCCGCCGTTCTGGGCCTTGAGCATGTCGCGTCGCTCCTTCTCCTCCTTGAACTTCTTGTTATCAATCTCGTGCGACGCACTGAACCGCGGGAGTTCCAGAGGCTGGAACGGGAGCGGCGCGGTGCTGAAGTACTTGTGGGCCAACGCCTGCTCTGCGTTGAACCGCGTCTGCGGACTCAAGTGCAAGAGCTTCCCAAGAAGCTCTAATCCGTGCTTCCGAGAGTCCGCTGTCTCAAAGTGCCGGCCGAACCGCATTGATAGCGTTGGGTTGTGGTGGCTGACAATAATCTTGAGAGGATTCTTAAGTTTCTGATATCCTGGATAATTTTGATCAGTGGGCTCACCAATCAACTCAAAGATCTTGTAAGCCTGGTCTAGGTCACTCTTCCCCTTCAATATTGGCGTGTGCTCAAAGAACTCCGCAAAAATGCACCCAACACCCCACATATCAATGGCCGTAGTATAATGTATATCGCCAAATAAGAGCTCCGGAGCTCGGTACCATCTAGTGACAACAAGCCCAGTATACGCCGCCTTGACCTCCGAGGGCCCGCCATCTGGCTTGGGGCTGTGACCGTAGTACTTTCTAGCCAACCCAAAATCAGCAATCTTGAGAACACCTTTATGATCAACTAACAAGTTAGCAGTCTTAATATCTCTATGATAGTATTTAGCATGGTGGAGGTAATTTAAACCTTCTAGTAGCTGCTTTAAGAAACATTTGATAATTTGTTCATTAAACACAATATCTGGATTATGTAATAATCCTGAAAGATCAGATTTCATATATGGACTAACAAGGAAAAAATTACAGTATTTATGTTTTAATCCTGAAATTCCAGAAGTATTCTCAAATTTATCATCTTCATCAGCAACAACATCTAATAATTGAAGAATATTTCTATGACTTAATTGTTTTAAAATTGTTACTTCTCTAAATGCTGTAATTGGAAATCCTGATTTAGAATCATGAATATTAATCTTTTTTAATGCAACAAGTTTACCCTTACCATTCCTACTAGTCTTATCTTTAATTATACACTTGGTTACAGTACCAAAAGTACCCTCACCAAGTTTATCTAATTTCTCATAATTATCAATAGAAGATATACCAAAAAATGGAATATTATAAATAGTCTGCTGACTAGGAATAAATCCACTAATAGAAGAAGACGATCGACTGGACATTGCTCGCTGTTAAAGCCTCCACCACTGCTATTATGGGTCGCCTTCGAGCCCCAAGCGCCCTGTACAACTTTTCTTCGTTTGTCGGTTACCCGGCGCGCACAGAGGCAGGAGAAGAGAAATTGAGCTGTCAAGGAAGGGGCGTAAGCGGTGCTGGAGTACTGGATGCAAGAAGTTCTCGCGTACTTATTTCTGAGGTCAGACGAGTCGGCGGGGAGCAGCGCGACGGCGGCGGCTGAGGCGGACGTGGAGGTGAACAAGCTGGTTGTACCAGTTTACAGTATTGAGGAAGTTGGCAAACATAATAGCAACGACGATTTATGGATGATTATACATGATAAAGTTTATGATATAACACCGTTTAAAATGGCACATCCTGGAGGTATTGATGTATTAGTTGACTGTGCAGGCATAGATGCAACTAGTTATTTTGAAGAAGTTGGACATTCTGAGGACTCTAAACAGATGTTACCACCTCTTCTCAAGGGTGTTTTAGCGGGTGGAAAATATGATGAAAAGTGTTCTGATACTGAGGTAACAGTTTCTATAAGTCAGAGGCGAGCTAGCGTACTAGATTTTGGTGGACTTTTATCAATTTTCAGGACCAACAGCGCCCAGGAGGCTCAGCTACGGAAGGTGGTTCACGGCACTACCGAGAAGCCGCGTCGCAAGAAGAGGAAGCGGCGGGCTACTTCACTGACCGGCACAGTTTTTCGCGAGACTACTTCTTTTGTGCTTTTAGTAGTTGCACTATTCTCTGGTTTATTGTTTTTATATTTACAGCGACGTAAGTGGAAGTAGTATTGATGTGATTAATACATGATGATGCATAGAGCCAATCGTAAGACAAAATTTACTAGCACCTACAGACTAACCTCATCAACTATAACAATGACACAGTCGCAACCGGTGCACTATGACAAGGATAATGTAAAGAAGCTTAACCAGCTGGTAAGTATCAGTTTAATTAGACGTTGTGTGTGCGCGCTTGTGGGTGTGTGCGCACACGTCTTCGTGTACTAATTCACTGCTAACCTCTAGATCATGACCGCGTTGCTCATTGGTGGGCTTAAAGGGTTGGTATACGGTATAGGAAGTTACTGGGCGGTCGGTCTCGCGTATCCAGCGTTCAGAAGGGCACGGATTCCGGCCAAAGCTTTCTGGTTCGTCTGCTGGAGTGGTGCTGGCGCCCTGTTTGAGGCCGACAAGGAGGTCGTCCTGTTCTCCTCCCGTTATAAGGTTGAGAAAGATCTTCAGAACACTATAAGACTTGAACAGGCAGCTGAACGTGGTGAATATTTAGAAGATAACTAAATTTGTTAATCTCCCTACATAAGGGACTTTTTTTTATTATGTACATAAATTATCTTTATTTAAAAACTAAATTTGGATTTTATCATTGACTTCATCATTGAGTTTTTAGTATCCTCAACTGTTGTAGAGTATTGTTCAGAAATTGTATTTCCCATATCATTAAAAGAATCTTCAAGACCAGTCATAGTACTGTTAATAGATTTTTGAATACTACTCATATCGAAACCCCAACCAGTTTTCTTTGCTCCAGAAACTCCTGGTGTTCTAGAACCGCTGGCGCTGTAAGGGCCCCCGCCGTACGGACTAGAGTTTCCCGAGGCGCTGCCGCTAGCCTGGCCGTTACTGGCACCGAGTCCCGACGTAGTAAGACTGAGAAGCGCGGCCGCAGAGATACTGTTGTTGGCCAATTCTGTTTCCTGTGGATACTGACTTCTCGGTCTTCTATCGCCTTCAAAGAGCACCAACAAGTCATCTAAAGTGACTACCTTGGATCCTCTCGCCCATTGTAAAGAGTTGAACGTTGGTCTCTGGGGGATCTTGCAGTCCTCATTAAAGAGCAAGTCTCCATCAGTACGCAACGCACCGCGCGACTCTCCAAACTTAGATATGTGCACTAAGCTTCCCTCGTGTTCGTCCTTTCTGACGACAATGTCACCATTTACCAAGATAGTGCTCTGTGAGGCAAAGTTTCTGTTGAGTGGGTAGTTGAGTCGCAAGTTGGTAATCTCGCTCAAGCTCGGGATCGAGAGCACCTTGAGAACGCTGTTCTCAAACAACACGTTCAACGACGTAGCCTCCATTGGCGAGTCAGCACTGGAAACAGGCCGGATCCGACTGATATCTGCGGAGACAATTTCACCGTTGCTAGAGCTCAGGAAGTTGACATGCGCTGACTTGTGAGTAGGCGACTTGAACAATCTGACACCGTTAGAGTGTACTGTCAAGATCAAACCTTTAATGAGCACACCAGAACCGAGCTGCGCAAATTCTTGCGCTTTAGCGATGGCAGAAGAGCCATCAGATGCGTTGATAGGGATGATATTTCTCACTTTAGAGTTGTCTGCATCAACACAGCTCAAGTACTTGACCTGGAATCTCGATCTCGACGTTGGCGATGATCCTGGTACAAGCTGGAACGTAATCAAGTTACCCACAGATGTACCTAAGAGTAATAAAATAGAAGAATATCTAGCATCATCTTTACCCTTCATAATAGCAAACTCAATGGAGGTAATATACGATAAACTTCCAGTGCTCTTCTTCTTTGATGAAATATTGTTAACATTCTCCAAGAAGATAATATCAGATACTCTTCTATCAATAACAATGAATTGACCATCATTGTAAGCAATACAAGCAAACTCAATATTAGAGTTTTTGAGAGCAGTAACAGTGAGCGCAGGACCACCACGAGTTATTGGAGGACGAACCATTATAGTAGGAATAAACCCTTTATGAACATAAGCTGGAATATTATTCTCAACATTCACAATCAAATTATTAGAGCTACCCGATGGCATGTTCTTCTTCAATAGTTTCGCAGTTAAGCCAGAGTCGATATCATAGTCATCTTGAGTAATATCTGGGTTATATAATCTATTAGTATCGAACTTGTAGAGGATAGTTTCACCATCATAGTTACTTGCAATGAGATCTGTAGTGTAACCTGAGAATGATACTTTGCTAATTGGCGATAAGTTGCTGGTACGTCCGAATCCGAACGATGTATCAATCTCAATGGTACTAGTCTCATCCAACTCTGATCTGGAGGCATCCCATAACTTAATCAGACCATCAGCATGTCCAGTAATGAACACACTTCTTCCCTCAGTGAAAACTCTGGTATTAGTCAACGACGCTGCGCCACCTTTTAAGATAGTCTCATCGTAGAAATTGAGCTTTCCGTTAGCATTCTCAATGCGCTTCTTCTGCTCAGTCAGTAAAGTATTGAGAATCCCAAGCCATTGATTTCTAGGAGCAATGGTAGCTGCCAAAAATGTCATCTTTGGATGAACCCAAGCCACAGAAGGTGGTAAAATAGTAGCAGAATATATTAGCTTTCCATGAGGATATCTTAATACTTCAATAATACCACTTTCAAGAAGTACTAAAATAGCATTAGGATCATGACATCCTGAAAAGAATGGTGAAGAAATAGGTAATGGTAAAAAACTGCGAATAGAACTGCTTTGTGTAATTGGAAATACTTTTAAATTCTTTGGGTTTGCGTAAAAAGCAGACATTTTCTCATATGAAGTTATAGAGTATTTTGGAGTAGTTCCAAAATCAATTCTCGTTAAATTCATGTTAGTTTCATAACCGTTTGTACTGTTTATAGAATCACCACCAGCAATTAACAAGGCAGTGTTCTCAGGGTTTGCCTCACAGATCCATTCAATTTGAGTTATTCTGTTATATCTCATTGGCTGAACAACTTTAGGGTTGTGGAACAAGCTCGACTGCGGCTTGTCAACGTCGGTGTCGAAAATAGTTCTGGCCTGAATCAAGGTACCGTTGTTAGTATCCCAGAATACCAACGAGCCGTCGTCGTGACATGTCACGATGTTTAAGCCGTTGGGGTGGAAGATAGCCTTCACGACGTCGGGTTTCCGCACCAGCTGAACGTTGGTGAGGTCCCCACCAGGCGCGCCAGGCGGTACTTCGTAGTCGAACGTGCGCTTGACTGACATATCTGTCACAGAGTACAACACCACAGTCTGCGCATACGCAATCAATAGCGTGCCTATGTCTCTAGGGTGAATTTGTAACGACTTAATAGTGTTGTCTATTAGAGACACATTGCCGTGCTGGTTCTGCGGTGCTCTTCTTTCCCAGGATTTTCTGATTACGTGCTTCTTTTGCATACTGTTGATTTGGTGGTGCGTTAAGAACCCCTTGACGACGTCATGCACCAAGATATTCCCGTTATCAATGCAAATATAAAGAAAGTCCAAAGTGGGGTCGTTTTGGATCTCGGTAACTCTGCCCACAATCTTTTGCTCCGCTAATAGCTTTCTGCTGTTTAGCGAGAATACGCATAACTTGGAAGAAGCAGTCACAGCTACTAAAAAAACATTCTTAACAAACTTTAAAAAGAGCACAGGTTCAGGCTGAACACACCGTAACACAACCTCAACATTCTTTTGCCCAAATAAGTAAATCTCTCCGCGGTCGTTGGCAACCGCTAGAAGCGACTGAACAGGGTCGTAGCCCATAGATATAGCTCGCCCTGAGATACCATAATGAGCAACTTCATTCATAACAAACTCATCAGGAGTTAAACCTTGTGAAAAATCATTTAAATTAACTGATTTAATTGTATTAGATATATTCTTAATCTTGCTCTTTGGATTATACATGGCCGCCTCTGCGTCTACGCCTCCCCGTCCCAACGTCTTCCGTGTCTTTCTAGCGGCACGTGCGCCGTTAGCAGCCCCGTCCGGCGGAAGAAAAAGTAAACAGAGCTGGGGTGTTTACATAAACACAGCACAGCGGAGGCAACAGCAGATAGGATAGGATAGATAGATGTCGCGGACGACGAGTACGTACGGACGCCACTTGGGCTCAGTTTCGTCATCTGCCAGTCACAGGACCGTTCAGAGCACTGATTTCTTTCCTTTGTTATCATTTAAGGAGATTGCTGTGTGCTTACAGAGCTGCAATATTAACGTTAGCGAGGAGAATTTATCGCGGCCTACTTCGCCATTTACCCAGCACCTTTTTCTTGATTTGATACCGCCAGAGTTTCTATCGGCTAACTTGAATCGGAAGCTTGAGCGGTTGCACAGTCAGGCGTCTGAGCACGGCGATATTGCGCAGGCGTTACCGACCATCGCGTTGCAGCGGGAGCTCCACGAGTTCATGAAAGTCTGCGGGATAAGCGACTTTAATTTTATGGATATATACAAGCCGGAATCTTACCGGTTGAGCCGGATATTGAGCGGGGTTGTGAACTTTGCGCGGTTCAAGTATGAGCGGTCGAACGACTTCCAGGAGCTCATTGACATCAGCGAGCGGTACTTGAGCGAGCGGAACGCGTTGATCGACGCCAACGGCCAGTTGAGTGCGAAGATTGAGCAGATGCGCGACCGGCACCAGAACAACACGCAGGCTAAGATCGAGGAGATCAACGAGTACCAGGCCAAGATCCAGCGCGAGTTGAAGGAGCTCAAGTCGGTGCAGGACCGTCTCTCGCAGGACCACATGAACTATAAGAACCAGCGTAACCTGCTCATTGCTGAGATTGAGCAGCAGAACGAGCGGATTATCAGCACAACTAAGGAGCACGAGGACATTGACACGTTGATCGGCAAGATTGATGTGCGCAATCCGGAGAACAGCAAGAACGAGATCAACAAGCACAGACAGGAGTTGGCGGGGTTGCGCAAGGACTTGACTAACATTGACGACAAGAACCGCAAAGTGCAAGTGACGATCGACTCGATAAAGTTGATTGGCAGCGACATTGAGAGTTTGCTAAATCTTATGCGGAATGTGAAGAGCGACTTGAAGGTATCCAGCGACCAGCAGATCCGGTTAGGAAAGTACAGCGACGCAAAGGACTACAAGAACGCGGAGCAGGTAAATATCAACAAGAAGATTCAGCAGGTGCAGCAGCAGATTGACAATGTCAGCGATAAGATTGCCCGGTACACCAGTCAGAGACAGGAGAAGCTGCAAAAGAACACCGAGAAGATGAAGGCGATGCAGGAGCAGTACAATATGTTGATGCAGGAGAAGAAGACCAAGGACAAGGAGGTCAGCGACAAGTACTTGAACTTGAGCGAGTTGGAGTTCAAGATCAAGAAGCTCGAGAGCGACTTTGACGAGGAGTACAGCGACGCCGAGTACCAGATCAGATTGTTGTGGCAGCACATTGACATTTACATGAAGAGAATGGAGAGCGAGCTCTCGCACAATGCGTTTGAGTAGCGACGCCGAGTACCAGATCAGACTGCTGTGGCAGCGCATTCACATGAAGAGAATGGAGAGCGAGCTCTCGCACAATGCGTTTGAGTAGCGACGCCGAGTACCAGATCATATTGCCGTGGCAGCACACTGACATTCACATGAAGAGAATGGAGAGCGAGCTCTCGCACAATGCGTTTGAGTAGCGACGCCGAGTACCAGATCAGACTGCTGTGGCAGCGCATTCACATGAAGAGAATGGAGAGCGAGCTCTCGCAACGCGTTCGAGTGAGCGGTGGGCGAGCCGGGGCCGGCGCTGGGCCGCTAGTGTAACATATAATGAATACGGTTTGTTTTAATTGTAGATGTGGAATTAGGTTTTAACAAGAACAAGTTGAAATGAAGATGCAAAATAAAATTAGTGTTGAACTATGGGGCTGTAGCGAGGTTGTGGTAGCAGCTAACGTTTACCAAGTAATCCCAAGAACTCTTCCCTGGTCTTTTGCTGGCTGCGGAAGCAGCCCAACATACAGCTAGTAACTGTGGAACTGCCAGTTTTTTGGACACCTCTGCTGACCATGCACATATGAGAGCATTCAATAACCACTGCTACTCCCATTGGCTTGAGGATCTCACTGAGACACATTGCGATCTGCTTAGTTAATCTCTCTTGAACCTGTAATCTTCTACTATACATTTCAGCTAATCTTGCAAGTTTTGATAATCCTAAAACTTTCTTATTAGGAATATAACCAATATGACATTTACCAAAGAATGGGACTAAATGGTGCTCGCATAGTGAGTATATCTCAATGTCACGAACGATAACCATCTCATCGTGGTCCTCTTCAAAGACGGCTCTCTTGATAACGTCTCTGATGTTGTCTTGGTATCCCTTAGTAAAGTATAGCATAGCCCTGGCGTATCTCTCAGGGGTCTCTAGTAAGCCTTCTCTTTCGACGTCCTCACCGAGCTCAGTTAGGATGGTCTTAACGGCAGCGGCGATTCTGAGTTCGCGGGCGGAGTTCTGCTCGTCCGACTCCTCGATGCGCTCCCTGGCACCAAGTGACGGCCACGAGAGTCCGTCGCTGTCGACAGGCGGGTTCAAAGTGTAGGGAGACGCTGGTCTGGTGGCTAAGGGCGACTTCAAGAACCCGCGGTCGGCCTCAGCGTGGCCTGAGTGGTGCGGAGGCCCGTTAATCGAGGCCAAAGCGGTCGCGGCGTAGCCCAGACCGAAAGGGATGTTGTTCACGATACTAGCGGGCTCGGAAACAATGTCCTTGCTGCTGTCCTTCAACGTGAGGTTCTTAATGTTAGCCGATGACTCTTTAGCTGGGGGTGCGGAGCTCATAGTCGCAAGTATCAGGTGTGTGCAGTGCGTGTCAAGCGGGAAAATAACAGGCGCAGAGTAGACGTAGGCTGGCGCGTCAAGTGACTGGTGTTTTGGTAGTCTGTTGGTTCCGTTAGAGGACGTGGTCGTGGCTAGGTTCTTCTGCTGGGCCACCAATGCTGCAGCGCATCGCTCAGGCGAAAAACGTGTGGTGAAAAAAAAAAAAAATTTTTTTCTGCATGTGATGGGTGCAGAGGCTGCGGTGCGCGCGCGCGGTTGCCAGGGCCTGCTCGACCGTTGCTGCGGCCTGCACCTCGGCCGCTCGAGGCGAGCGCGGCCACCAGCGCC
>JAJLYT010000123.1:0-16113 GCA_030571755.1 Saccharomycopsis olivae (nom. inval.) | reverse complement strand
TCAAGGGGGAACCCCTTGCCAGGGGGTCTGGGGCACAGCCCCAGCCGGGCCGGAGGCCGTCAGTGACGCGCACGAAGCCAAACCCCACCAGCGAAGCACTGCTCGGATAAGACGGCGGCCTCCGGCCCGGCTGGGGCTGTGCCCCAGACCCCCCGGCAAGGGGGTTCCCCCCTTGAACCCCCCGCGCAGTCTGGGTGCGCGGTTCGTTGTGGGAGAGTGCGTGTGTAAGCGGGAAGGCTGTAGCTGCTGTTGAGGGCCCGCTGCGTGACTCGGGCAGAGGCTGGAATATGGATCAGTGAGTGTGAGTATACAGAGGATGCCCGAGGAGGAAATACCCATAGTTAGTGCCTGAAACAGGAGGATGTGCACTGCCTACTATGGCGGCCCCAGCGGATCTGCATGCTGAAACGGGCAAACTAGCAGCCTGTACGGGTCTGCATGGTAGCGCTGGATACTCTAGGCGGGCACTGCAGTCCTGGTACCATTGGCGTGCATGGTAGACTGGACCCCAGGGAGATCCGTCGCTGTGGCCCCCGTCTGGTACTGTGTCTGGCTGATTCCCAATGCACCAAAACACTACCATTCATGAGCAGAAAGAAAGAAGCTATGAGACGACCGCGGGGGCACATGATCTACAGTACTGACACTAATATATTCTATCTATTGTAAACGGCTTAGACTAAGAGTCTGAATCGAGGTCATTTTCATCAAGGCTACCTGTACCTGTATTTACCACTGGACCAGGGCCCATTTCTGGACTCTGATGGGCGGAACCGCCGGTGGCCTTACTGGCCGCGGAGCTGGTGCTGGTGCTGGTCGCGTCCAGGTCATTTTCATTAAGGTTACCTATCACCTCTGGACCAGGGCCCATTTGTGGTTCCTGATAGGTGGAACCGCCTGTGGCCTCACTGGCGGCGGAGCTGGTGCTAGTTGCACTCAGGCCTCCATGATGCAAGTTGGTAAACACAACTGGACCTGGGCCTAAATGTCTTGTCAAATCTTTGGAGTGCGTGACGTTTGTATTATTCTCGTAGGATGAAGAGAGCGCGGAAAGTGTGCCTTCTGAGAACTGGAGGGCCTGTACGAGCTGGGTGAGCGCAGCAGTGACATCGACGGTAGAGTTGGCGCCGTCCAGCAGCTCCTCAGCTGTACTCATCAACTCCTTAAACTGATCACTGCTCAAACCAAGATGCCCCGCAAATTGTCCAAGATCAGTAGCAAGTGTTTCGTTGGATGCTCTATGGTAAGTGCTGTGTTCCAATTCCGCTGCCCCACTATGGACCATTATGCCACTAAAAAGAGAGCCTAAACCTCTCTTCTCTAATGGAACAATGGCACACCATCCAGTAGCTAATATTAAACTTATTATTGAGACTTTCATTGCTGTACTTCCAATACCATATTCTTGGCTTATATAGTAATATACCCGCATATCCGTACAACGGGAAATACCGCAGATCTTTCATAAGTGTCAATCCTAAAACACTACACATATCAGGTACAGGCTACAAGAGTATCCAACTGCCCACGCGATAGTTCTCAATACCATTAGTACGGTGTGATGTATAATATGCCGAGGATCTCGCACGCCTGCCACAGTATGCTCTCCGCGCCCAGCCAGGCTTATGTTCTGAGCCATAATTCTGCCGGAGAATCGTCCCTGCCCTTGCTTAACATTCAAGCTGTAATGTACCGAGTTGATATTTCGACTGGCAGAGTATCTTTGTGCCGGAAAAGAATTTCATAAAAGTGAAAATAGCGTACCCTATTCCCTCGAACTGGTAGCCTGCTGGAATGCCATCTACAGCTCCCGCCCTGTGGGATGCACCGGGAGTCCACTAGTAGGAATGCGCTGGGATTCCCGCTAGTTGGAATGCTCCTGGTCGTCCGGGACGTCCCGTAGCTAGGTGAGATTCCTGCTAGGGTTTTCGTGATTGGGCAGTTTTTACCATATTCCGGCCCCCAGTTACAGTGTGGTGTCTCAGCGACAGGATTCGGAGGCCCGGTTACTGGGACAGACTCCGCATATGTCTGGGTGACTCGCTGTAATGCCTTTCAAAAGGCACTCTGGACAGCGGTGAGCGTTGTCGATACTGACTAGAAGCCCTAGTGCTGAGCCTCCCATAGCTGTTGACTCAGAAGTGGCTGCCTGTGCTGCCTGTGCTGCCTGTGCTGCCTGTGCTGCCTGTGCTGCCTGTGCTGTCTGTGCTGTGGCTAGTTTCTTGAAGGGAGGGGCCTAGCAGTTTATACGGCCCCACACTTCCAGGGTGCCAGCATAGCACTCTATATGTCTACAAGCGTAATCGCGGGGGTACTGATACGGTGGTTCTAAGCAGCGTTTTATCAAAGTCTAGTCTATATATGTGGCGGCCTACCACCGGCACCGTCGCAGGCCGCTGGACTGTGGCCTTGCCCAGCACCTACCAGAGGCGCATCTCGTTTGCTGCCTGTCGTCTTCTAGTGCAAATAGTTCTTATTGAGATTGAGAAATCTGCGCACCAAGAGTGGCCTGCAGTATTTGGCCTGCTCTTATTTGAGTAGTCGTACTGTGAGCAGCATACTCGTCCAATAGCTCATCCAAATGAAAACCGGTGTGGGTGGTAGAGCCCGACGTAGTGACCGGGGTACCAGCGGCGGGCGTATAATGTTGTACTGGCGGTGTGCTATGTCTATTTCACCGTCTGGTCCGCCAATAGCTTCAAATACTGCAATATGTGGTCCCCTAAAGCGAAGTCCAGGGCTTAAATGGGCCGTAAAGGGCTCTATGTGTGCAGTGCCAGGTCCGCTGCGGTACTTTGCTCGTTTGGAATAATAGCACAGGCACCTACAGTGACGATAAAACTTAAAATTGAGATTTGCATTGCTGTCGATGTTTTTATGCTTGTTGTATTTTGTTGCATTTGTAGTGGTTTTTGTATTTACAGTGATATGTCATGGCTTATATAGTCCACAGATTCCTTACGCTGGGAATGTCCCCTAGAGTATCATTCCCAACGAATAAATGTTAGTAATAGAGATTATTTACTCCCATTTGAGCTGAATTGTCTGTGAGACTCTGAATATCTATTTACAAGATAAAGGATCTGCTTTCACAGATTCCAGGGTGTAGGGTTTTTGGGTGGGTCTCTCTGGTATGGAGATCTGGGTAGCGGGAACATATTTGCTACATTATGCATAACTCCATGACAGACTTACCAGACACCAGACAGCTGTTCCAATCCGCTTTAAGACATATCAGAATACCACTAAAATACTGTACCTGCTGGATCATACCTTCCTTACTTGACCAGACTGGACGTTGGGGCTTGGCCGGTGGCTTAGCTCAGGCCAGACCAAACTTAAAGTTTACTAGTGCAACCGTGATGCCACTGTGATAGGTATTCGCTAGCAATGCAGTTACCGCAAGCCCCTCCCAGTACAGCAGTCTCCGCGCGCTGGGTGCAACCACATACCCACGGCTTGGAGCCACAGAGCTCAGACCAAGGCGCGCTCTACTCGACAGTAAGACCACTCAGAGCCACCATCAAAACATATAAAATATACTGCTACAGTGCTGAAAAGAGGCGTTATGAGATGTAAAGCGACACATCGCACACAAACTGATATAGGGTGAGCGTCGGAGGACCACCCGAAGCATATTTTTGTCTACTTTTAAGAAAATGGTGGCGCAGGAGATTATACAGTTATTTGCGGATTAGTAGTATTATAGTCACTACCGGTGAAATATAGACGGAGCGATCTGTTATACTTCAATGGAGTGTGATGCTGGCCCCGGCGATGTTGGTTTCAGGTACTCTCAGGCAACTGCGCCGGTCCTGGACTCCATTGATTCTGAGAGTTACCTGAAAACTAAAGACTTGGATGCAGCAGTATGTTTAATAATTTCTAGAAGCTCCTGTAGCTGCTCCAACTGTTCTGCAGTCTCTTGGCTGGCACAAAGCCTGAAGTTTGAAACAAAAGATTGTTGTGTTGCGCTGTACTGTGGACCACGGCGTCCTTTAGGTGGGTGTGTTCTACAGTGAAATAATATAAATCTATGTATTCTAAGCGCTTTCTTCGGCATCTGTACCCTTGTTGGATTGACTCTTTATGCTGACAGGATGACCATTTATCAATGTTGGTGTAATAGCTGGCAAATCGTATGTCATATTGCTATACTTGGTAAAATCAGTAGACATCGCAGATATATCTGCCTTTGGTAAATCTAAAATCTTAATTAATTGTAAAAATTGAGCTTTAACATCAGCGGAGTGTGTATTTGTCTGAACAAGTGAACGGATTGACTTGGAGAGTCCAAGACCAAGATCAAGACCTTGTCTAGCAGTGTTACTTTCGGATCCTCCCGCTTCCGAGACGAAACCACGAACGTCAGCTGGAGTGAGTCCTAAATCACCAGCGAGACGAGCAAGATCATCAACAATTGTAGCATTAGATGCCTTATTGTAAATTGGGTGTCTAACGTACCGTTTCTCTTGAATAGCGGCAGCTTGAGCGGTTGCTAAAAGTGCAATACTGAAAAGTGAAAATGAAAATTGCATGCTAATGGTTTTTGTTGTTCTTGTTGTTGCTATAAAAAGTAAAAGAAAATCGCGGTGCAGAAGTATCTTATATATGGTTTCTTGCGAACTTAGTCAATTGCCGGCATGCAATGGTCCTGGCTACTGGGTATCCACTGCATGCTGGGTTTGGGCGGGGCATGGCTCCGCAGGAAGCATCGCGCACCGCGCGCTTGAACTGCTACGCGACTGGACACCACGCCGTCTCCAAAACCAACACACACCCATATCAAACCCCAAAACAAGTCCAACAGAGGCGTGGGCTGATGTCTCGGCCCCGAAGGGGCCCGGGCAGTCACGCCGTCACACACACCGAGGAGCAGACTGCCCGACGCCGTCCGCAGCACCTGCAGTGCATTACCTTCTCAGAATAGAATCTACCAGTAGCAAGGCTCGGACGGTAGCTCTCTCGCCCCAGAAACAGAGAAGGATATGTATCTCCTTTGAAGAGAGTTCCACTATATGTATGTATACCAGAGAAGTCCTACCAGCTTTCATACTGCGTGAAATTCCAATTATAGTGGTAGCTAATACATTCCGGAGGATGTAAAACAGTGGCTCTGTGCTGTCCCGCAACTCTCCTAGAGGTTCATGAAAAGTTCAGTTGATAGACACAGACATGTCCAGAAGCCCTCGCTAATAATATCCACGCTAGCCACGGCTGGATGGAAGTTGGCGGTGGCTTTGACTGCGGTGGCTTTGACTGCATCAAGCAGCCCCGACCTGTCCGCGCGCCCGCCAATGTATAGCACGTCGACGTCTGCGTCCCCATCCACCACTACTACACATAGCATTACGTACAAAACACAGCAAGCATTTGCTGCCTGGGTGTTCACTACTCTGGAACGCTACGACCGCAGCCTGCGCCGTCGTACGAGCCCCTCTGGCAGTGGCTCAAGGGCAGATATCAGCTACTGTGAGGAGGGAACGCCCGCCATTCTATAACATCGATTATTCAGCATTACGGACTACTAAGACTGCTTCATATGGCAGTAAATCCCCAGTAGGTACGGAAATAAGAGGATCACGTATCTGCAGCAAATTTCACGCACAAAGCTCCTTAAATCTGAGACAGTGAGCACTGTTACAGCAGTGAACCATCTCGCGCCGGAGCTGCTGCGAACTTTTCCGCGGAAACCGCTGCGAACCTTCTCGCAGGATAGCCGTGCACCAGAATATAGGCTCAGCTCCATACAACACTGTCTGATGCCACTCAAATATTTAATGCAGTATATAAACATCCCACTGTGCACTCTTTTCTGTATCGTTAAGGTGAAATATAGTATAAATAAGACCCAGACAGCGTGCGGCATTTCACGTAACATGCTACGATGAACTATATGCGCACACACTGACCGCGCCCAGAACCAGCTGCACACCCTTCCAAGAACTCATCGCACAACAAATCGGCCGGGGGCTCAAGGGTGTTCTACCCCCTTGCTCGGGGGTCTGGGGGCAGCGCCCCAGCCGGGCCGGAGGCCGCACGTACCGTCTCACAACAGAGAGAGCAACTACATCAGCACACTCTAATAATATCTATTAATACAATATTCTGAGCTTCAAATCTCCCTCACTGATATCGTCAGCAGGGTCGGCAGTAGCGGAGGCATCAGCGGAGTCACTAGTGGCGGCCATCTCAGAAGCTGGCTGAGAAGAAGGTGTTGCACTGACGGAATTGTCGAGATAAAAAATTAGACCCAATATCGGTATTCTCGGTTGTAGTATTTATAGACATTACAGATGGTTATGAGTAGCGTTTGCGGGTGGTTATTGAATTTTTCTATATATTTCTCCCTTTCTTATTGAAGACATTCCTCCATTTATATATGGAAGATCTTCAGTGTAGATCATGGCTTGTAGATCATGGCTTGTAGATCAGGACTTGTAGATCATTTCTGTATTTGGTTGCTAATTGGATTCAAGGTCATACACTAACATTCTATCGCCATACAATGTTCTGTATGCCCTCTTTCCAACAGAAATCGTCTACTTCAAGGCCATTGGCAACGTGCTTATTACTCAAAGGAAAACTCACAACACCTACAATGCTATTACCTATAAGTGGAGTGCCAGCAGTCACATTCTCAGCACTGTTATAAGCATCCATCGTAGTAGCAAACCCGTCGTCTGGTAATTGTAATGATTTAATAAAAGCAACAACTTTTCAGTAGAATCTAATGATAATTTATCAGCTATTCCGCTTTTTCTAATTTCTTTTCCTTTTTTCAGATCCTTTTTTATTGACTCGTGTTGAGCAATTGAATTTTTCCACCTGCATCAGCGATAATATTCACAACCTCAAACTCTGAGTATCCAAGATGCCCAGCAATAGTTCCTAAATCAGCTGTGATAGTACCATTATCGGCTTTGTTATAAATTGGCTAGCACGCTTTTCAATTGACACATGTGCTTAAACCTAAAAATAAAATACTGGCAACTGAGAAATGCATGTTTGATTGTGCTTGACTGTGTTTGTTTGTATCTGAATCAAATGCCAAGGCAGCCGTAATTTATACATATCCTATTCACCATCTTACCCAAAACATCCCGAGTTACCCGAACTCCTCCGCTGTCAAACCGTGGAGCTCTTGGTCAGCTAGCTACCTTGTGATTGCTGCTGGGATTGGGCAACTTCATTCCATAAATAGACCAGCAGCTATGGAAACACTTTTAGCGGCGTTACATCACTGACATCTTACACTACCCACATCTGGTAATGGTATGGGATATGGATATGTCCACAATGCATGGCACGGCCGGCGCTCATAGCATGCATAAACTGAACATGAGAGGATTAGAGGTCATGCAGTTTGGAGTGTATGTGCGGCTCGGGGTATGTGGAGGTGGTGTGTGGGTGGGGAAGTGGCATTATAAACGGCTTGTGATGTTTAGGATGTAGAATTTGGGTGGTGGTGCTGTGGTTGCCGTGACGGCGCAAGTGAGGTGGGGGGTGGATCGGCCTCCGGCCCGGCTGGGGCTGTGCCCCAGACCCCCTGGCAAGGGGTGCCCCCTTGAACCCTTTGGAGTGATGGTATAGTGATTTGGGCATTTTTTTAGAGTTTGTTTGGGTTATTGGTTTGAAGTAGGGCACTCGTGATGCTGCGGCCCGGAGCGACGATGCTGTAGCGTAGAGCGTAGTACAGGGGGGAAGATCTAGAGATGTGTATTTAGGCATTGACTAGGGCGTCAGCAATAGACGCTGCAGAGGACTGGGCTGGGGTTAGTGTAGCGCTAGTGTGAGACGCGGCGACTGTGGACGCGACAACGCCGGATGTTGAGACGGGAACCTCGGAGTCTGCTTCGGCCGATGCGGTAGCGGATTCAGTGGATTCCGCTGCAGCCTTTATGTTTATTTTTGGTAAAATGGAAGACGGTGCAGAGATTAATGGTGTTGAGTATGTGACGTTCTTGTAGCTATCGTAGGCCAGCGACAAGTGTGAGATTTCAGTGACTGGTAAGTTTAGGGTCTTGACAAAGTCAATAAATTTTTGTCTTGATTCAGTTAAGGCAGACGAGCCGCTGGTCATCTCTGTCGTTTTAAGGATTTCACGGGTCTTAAGCAGGCCCTTGGTGACGCTACTAGCCATCACCAGCGCCGTGGATCCGCCGAGCTTACCAACAATCAACAGAATATCAAGCTCACTAAATCCTAAATGTCCCGCAACGCGTCCAAGATCATCAACTATTGTAGAGTTGGGCGCCTTGTTGTAAATAGGCTTTCTGACCATACGTTTATCGACAGGTACAGACGCGCATGAAGCGACAGTTATAAAAATAGTAGTAATTAAGGAAAATTGCATACTTGAGGTTGATTAAGTTTCTAAAACAATACTATTGGTAGCAAGGACCCTTTTATAGCGAGTCGAAATAAGGTCCCCAGCCGTGGATGTGATTATCCTGCGGTGCCCATACTCACAGGCCCACTTTTTGACGGGACATACCAGCAGATCATACCTCAAACTATAAGCACCGGGAAAACATGTGATAACATTGCACTGGTGCTTTGTGTTTCCATTAATATGCCTGTAACACAATTATATAGTATTACTGGCCCATGAAACGTGCCTGATTACCAAAGCACATCCCCCCGGAGGCCGTCGACCGTCTGCAAAGCCACAGGCTCCATAATCTCCAATAGTTACAGCCACACTCCACATGGGGGTTCAAGGGGGGGTACCCCCTTGCTAGGGGGTCTGGGGCAGAGCCCCAGCCGGGCCGGAGGCCGTGCCACAGCGCAGCGCAGTGCCGATGCCGCGACCTCTACGTACCTACAGCGCATCGCTACCAGAAATTATATAGTACTGCATGCATATAATCAGGGCCAGCACGTTCGCCAGCGAACAATGTGCGACTCAGCGTCCACCCTGAGCTTATCATAGGCCACGGCCTTGGTGGCACCCGCCAACTCGCGGTCCAAAGCCACACTGCGAAACTTGATCTTCCGCTGAACGGGCCTCAGCGCAGTGCTGAGATAAAACGGAGGGTCCTGCGGCGGTATCCGCTCGGCCTCCGACGGCTGTCTACCCTGTATCGCGTCCTCAAGCGCAATGCTGGCCTGCTTCTCGGCCTCATCCACTAGAACCCCGTAGAAATCGCTGTCCAGGCTGGATAACTCCGGCCGGCTGATTGTCCAGAATAAATACTCATCTTTGATATACCTGTTTGATGGTTTAATATCAATATAGTAGAACTTGAACCCACACTTAATGTTGAGCCCAGTCTCCTCCATCCCAATCCGCGCCCGGACAGCATTCCGACTCTTGACGGTAAACAGTCCGAGATTGAGAACACAAAACTCAACCTCGCTCGAGCCTTTGAGAACTAAATCCTCAATATATAAACTTGGATAATACTCCCGCTTGCTAACCGCGCTCCCGTCGACGATTTCGACGAGAAATTTCATTGTTCCGAGTCCATGAACTGGTCTTTTAATACCAACGGCTACCAGTAAACTATAATCTCCAGGTCCAAGTAATATTTCCCTTTCAAATTTAATACTATTAGATCTTATTATCAGCATTACATTATTAGTTGAATATTCATATAAATCACTTGATTGTATAATAAAATCATTTCTTCTTGGAAATATCTTATGATACTTTACTAAATAATATACTAATTCCCAAGAATCACTAATAAATTCAGTACATCCTTCATAACCTTTCACTATCATCAATCTATGAACCATCGCTCGTAACACGCCTCGGGCGGGCTCGAACGTCTTGATGTGTTCAATGATATGCGGTGCGCATAGAAATATGGTATCTATAATTTGGTAGCCGAATTCGTTCAATAACTTGTCATAATAAGACTGATTATGTAATAAATAAAAATGCTTGTTAACAAACCTCAAATCAGGTGATCTAAGTAGGATTTGAGTCTGTATTTCAATGGGTAAAGCTAGTAGGGACATCAGCGCCTTCCGTGTATTGGGATTCTGATTCTCACAGCAAAGAGTTTGGGCGCCAGCGGCGTCCGGGTAACGTGGAATGTTCTGGCATGGGCGGTTTGGAGCCCGGCGAGGTGGCGATTGAAAAATATAAAAAGCGGAGGGGCTGTAGCTGGAAGACCTATTAGATACAGGATGAGCGTCATTACACCACAAGGTAAGTAGGAGTTGAAGGGGGTGTATGGGGTGTGAAAGATTGGATATTGTGCGATGTGTGGGTTTGCGATGATTGGTGTTTGGATGGCACTAACAATTAGTTTTATGGGCTCAGCGGTCAAGCGAGAGCGAGGCTGAGAAGAATGTTTTAATGTTAAAAGTTGTTGTAGCTGAGGCTACTAATATTAAGATTGATCTTCAACCACGTGCGCTTAAACTTTCATGCGATAGTGATTATGATAAGGAAAAGCATTATTTATTAGACATTGAGTTATTTGATGAGATTGATGTTGAGAAATCACGGTATGATACAAAGAGCAGTGGTAATCACATTCTGTTTGTTTTACGCAAGAAGGAATCTAAGGCTGAATACTGGCCACGTCTTATTAAGGAGAAGGGTAAGCACAATTGGTTGAAGACTGATTTTGATAAATGGGTTGATGAGGATGAACAAGATGAAGTTGAGGAAGAGGATCCAGCTGCTGGAATGGGCGGAATGGGCGGACCACCAGGTGCTGGAGGTATGGATTTCAGTCAAATGATGGCTGGTATGGGCGGAGCTGGAGGTGCTGGCGGTCCAGGTGGAATGGATCTTAGTCAGTTAATGGCTGGTATGGGCGGTGCTGGCGGTGCTGGCGGCCCAGGCGGTATGGATTTCAGCAAGATGATGGCTGGAATGGGCGGTGCTGGCGGACCAGGCGAGGAAGGGTTCAGTAGCAGCGAAGACGAGCCAGAGGAAGCCGAGGCTGAGCCAGAAACCAAATAGCGCACCACGTAGACGCTAATACATGCTTTCGGGTGATTTCGTAGCAACCCGTGCGGCGCGACCGCGACCGCGGCCTCCACGGTCCATATAACGCATTTACAACAAGCAGACGCTACACTGGGGGTCCCTACAGAGCGTGCGAGAGACTGTGTATTGCGTTAGATCGCTTGGAGGTGGATATCCTTGGCGCTGTGGATGGTCTGCGACGCCTTCCAGATGCCCATTGGCTCGAGGCTGACGAGGTCCGCGACGTGGCCGGCCTCGATGCACACCATATGCTTCCAGCCGTCGGCGGGGGCGAAATCTGCCATTCCGGAACTCTTCTTTATCCAAGGATTCCACACGACAATATCAGGTAAGTTGTCGCGCTCGACAGTCTGGATAGCCTTGCCGTGGTGAATGACTTGCACCTTCTTATCGTACGGGATCTGCTTATAAATCCGGTCAAGCTCCTCGTGGAACTGGATAGCCGGCGCGGCCTCCACGTACTCGGTCTGAATAAGCTGGTCGTAGCACTTCACGCCCGGCAAGTTGCTCACAAGCGTGTCCTCAATGTCCGGCACTCGCAAGTACGTGTGAAACAACCAATTAAATTCAAACGGTTTCTGGTCCTTGTTTTGAACTTCAACGCTTGTAGTAAGTGAACCTTCCGGATTAAGTGTAAATGTAACAAAAACAACAAAATCTTTACCCCATTTATCATAAATCTCCTTGTTTGCCTCTTCTGGCGATAAAGCGAACTGCGCAGCCGGCGGATTCTCGCTTGTTAGCCCTAAAAAGTCCCAGTTTGAAACTCTGGCAAACCCGTGCTGCGGTAAACTCTTCAATGAGTCGTTGGTGGCGTTCTTACCGAACACTGGGAACACTAAAGGAATCCCACCGCGAACGGCCTTGCTACCGTCAAGCTTAGCGCCACTGGAAAGCCACAATTGCTCCTCCCCTTCAATCTTCCAGCTAATTACAGTAGCACCATACCGGAGGATCTCAACTCTGGTGTCCTTGTCGCCCTCTAACAGGATAATCACGCGGTCGTCTAACTGCTCCACTGCCATTGCCACGCCTCCCGCCCCCCTCATTCTCCTTTTATACTTGCGGCACGTGTTAGCATGGGGTGCGGCGGGGACGCGGCCTCCGGCCCGGCTGGGGCGTCGCCCCAGACCCCCGAGCAAGGGGGTGCCCCCCTTGGACCCCCTGGTCGGTGTACGGCGTTTGGGGGTACCAGAATTCGCTGCTGGGAGGCTGCTGGGAGGGGCACAGACGCTGCAGCTGCGTGGTCCAGCGCGACGGGTGCCTCGGTGGCTGGTGCCCGCGCCACGCTGCGCCACGCTGCGCCACGGCGCCGCCGCGACCATCACCACCTAGCGACTCTGGGGGTTCAAGGGGGGAACCCCCTTGCCAGGGGGTCTGGGGCACAGCCCCAGCCGGGCCGGAGGCCGCCGCACAAGCTCACACCCCGAACGCCCTCTCCCACAGCCGCAGCCCTGGCAGCGTCGCAGACTCGCGGCCTCAACCGCACCCCCTCAGCCCCCAGTCCAAACAGAAATCCCCTACCCTCTACAAAGGTATCCCAAGACGTTTATTAAACAGTGATTTTTTGGTGTCCCTCCCACACCGCACCTGGGGCCAACAGGTATGGCTCGGCGACCATGCCTGGCTCAACACAGAGCATCTTGGTGTACCCGTCCTTTGGTCCAAAGTCAGCAATGCCCTTGACCTTCTCGGCCCATGGATTCCACACCACCGCATCGCCCAAACTGCTGCGCTCAATGTCGTAGATCTTGGCCCCCGCTTGGTACACTTGCAAACCGTCAGTACCGGTCTTCTTGTACAAACGAGCAGTCTCTCCACTAATAACCACAGTGTCGGCACTGTCCAAGTTATTGTCAACCTTGGTAGCCACATTAAAGTATGTCTGGTTCTTCAAGCCGCTCACTTGACACTTCTCGGCATCGCTGACTGCCAAGTAATTGTGGAAAAGCCATTGGAACGCCCAGGCCTTTGATCCACCATTTGTCACCTTAACACTGGTGGTAAGTGCCAGCTCCTCGAGTAACACAGTGAAAAGAACAGTAAATGCATTGTCACCAGAATCCCATTTACCGTAAACGTCACTTGGAACGTTCTTAGACTCGAGCAGGAATGTCACACTGTTGTCAGTAGTGCTATGAATGTCCCACACAGAAATCCGGGCAAATCCATGATGAGGTAACTCACTAACCCCAGCACGATCTGACTTATCAAACAGTGGGAAAACCAACGGAATCCCACCGCGAACTGGCGCCAGCCCATCTAAAACAGTAGCACTGGACATCCAGAACTTCTCCTCACCATTGGATTTCCAGCTGATAATTGTACTGCCAAATCTTAAAATCGTCACTTCAGAATTACCGTTGGTAACTGTAACTGTCTCTGGGGTGATCTTAACTGCCATGCTTTCTGTTTTAAAATAAAAAATATAAATCTATCTATAATAAAAGAAAGGAAAAAAACCTAAATCATTAGCCATACCCCCCATATTTTATACTCGTTTACCCCGGAGTGTATCAAATAGCCTAGCACTACCCAGAGCGGAATCATCATTCCGCTTCCGCCCCCGCCAAATATGGGGGAGCCGCATCGTAGAGTAAAACGGCGGGCAGACTGCCATTTATATATTACAAACAGACAAGGGGTAGGCTTTGGTTCTTCAGTAATGTCTTCATGTACGAGCTAACCTGCTAGTGACACAAAAGCCCCCACGCAACTTGGCAGATCATGCTGTGGACGTGCAGTCCATTGCAGGTCCTTGTTGGCAAATGTACGGACACAAGCCCTTCTGACAAGGACTACAGGCAAGCCGTTGGATGTCGCAGGTTCGCGAACGTACACCAACGCCACTGTGGGGGGCGCCCCAAACTGTATAGAATCCGTGGGGGCACATCACGTGACATGTTATATAAAAGGCGGTGTGGGGGAGGCGAGAGGCCATAGATGGCGCTTCACAATTGCAGTGCTGAGCTACGTCTTAACACGGGGGCGCTAATGCCGGCCTTGGGGCTTGGGACGTGGAGGGCGTCGGACGAGGACGAGACTGTTGGAGCGGTGATGGCGGCGATCCGGGCGGGTTACCGTCATATTGACACTGCACTGGCGTATGGCAACGAAGTTGCTGTTGGTCATGGGATACAACAAGCAATTAATGCAGGGCTTGTTAAAAGAGATGAGTTGTTTGTTACCACTAAGCTTGCATGTATACATCATCGAGATGCAGAAAATGCACTTAGGGAATCAATTAATAAATTAGGACTTGCATATGTTGATTTATATTTAATGCATTGGCCAATTCCGGTTAAAGAAACAATTGATTCAAAGACAGGTAAAGTTAGAATGGTTTTACCGCCAGTTGGTGAACCAGATCGTGACTCAGCGTTTGATAAAGAATGGGATTATAAAAAAACATGGAAACAAATGCAGCAATTACCAAAATTAGGATTAACAAAAGCAATTGGTGTCTCAAACTTTACTACAAAGAGACTTTTAACATTATGCAATGATGTTGAATGTAATGTAATTCCTGCAGTTAATCAAGTTCAATTACATCCATTATTACCAGAATTAGAACTTTATAAAGTTGCTAACAAGCTAGGAATTATCTTGACTGCATATTCCCCACTTGGTTCTGAAGGTGCTCCTGTTCTTAAAGATACATTAATTAATGAAATTGCTAATAAATTAAATGTCTCACCTGCTAATGTGGTTTTTAGTTGGATAGTAAGCAGAGGGATTGGCGTTTTGCCTAAATCAGTGCGTGCAGAGAGAATTGCAGCTAATTTAAAAGTTGTTGACTTGTCAAACGACGACATGAATCTGCTAACAAACAGAGCGCTCGAGCTAGGCACGCCAGGCCGCGTCCCCACCTCAACCTGGATCCCCAAGGGCTTCTGGGAGGACGCGGACTTGTCCAACTGAGGGCATCACATGACGCGGCGGGCGGTCTCACGTGCCGTGGATAGTGGAGCGGTTTGGTGGGTGAGTAGATGTGAGTAGCGTCCCGCTGGACAAGGGAGCCGCAGGTAAGATTAGTTGGTTGCAGTGTTGGCGGCTGCAGAGTGTGCGGTAGTCTCGGAGTTTGAGGCGCTTGCAGAGTTTTCTTGTGCATGAGATGTACGAGTAATATGCGGCATACAAGGTTTGTTGGGGAAGGGGAGGAGGCGGAGGAGAGGAGTTGGAAAAATGTAATTAAAATATATTGTTTGTTTTCCTTGTTATTAAATTGATGTAATTTTGCGGTAGATCCACGATGCTTGTTAAAGTTTGTATTGTCTTGTGGGAAGTATGCAAATTTAAAATTTTTTTATTTTTTTTTTTCAGCGGGACAATGAGGGCCGTTTGGGAGATGCACTAACCTGCAGCGAAAAAAAAAAAATTTTTTCTTCCAAGGGGCTGGAATATAAAATGGTAGTCAATTGCTAATTTAAGTAGATATAATAGAAACCAAGTAGCAACAAATAATAAAAAAAAAAAAATAAAAATAAAACAAATAAACCATAAATATGATTAGAACAAGATCCAGAGCAAGATCAACTGAAGATTCTGTTGATGGTGGACGTGTTAAGCGCCACTGTAAGAATAGTAATGATAAGTCATCATCGACCTCACGTGTGAGAGGTGGAAAGTGTTTAGAATATGTTGAGAGTATTCTTGAGTATTATAGTCAATTAGAGAGTAATTACGGCGGTATTTTGGATGAATCGATCCCTGAATGGGATGTTATGAGCGCGGTGTGGGACCGGTCTGAGGGCGAGACCACCGCCGACGACGAGTCACAGAGCTCTGCTGAGCCGGTTGCTAGCGTGGCGGTGCAGGACGTGGCGGCGCAGGACGCGGCAACGAGGGTCAGCGAGTCTGACGACCTATTTGAGGATTATATATCGTACGGGGCTGACGACACGGACGACACGGACAGCGTGGGCAGCGACAGCGAGGCGAGCGTGGCTGCGCCGGTGTGCGTGCGCGCGTACCGCTACAGACGCCACGACCACTTGAACCTCGCGTTGGTGGACACCGCCCCACAGCAGGCTGTGAAGGTGGCCGCCGCGACGCCGCTGCGCCGCAACCTCCCGGGCGTGGTGATTGCGCGGCGCTAGGCGGCGATGCACCGGCGCTGCAACGGTCGGGCACAGCCCGGCCGTGGCACCATCGTGGCC
>JAJLYT010000122.1:0-16304 GCA_030571755.1 Saccharomycopsis olivae (nom. inval.) | reverse complement strand
GCAAGGGGGGAACCCCCTTGGACCCCCTGAGGGTTACAGTTGGGTATAGACTGGCAGAGGGTGCCACTCGGTGGCCGTAAGAGGCCGTAAGAGGTCGCGTGGCCTCTACCGCACGCATAAACACTCCCAAAAAACATGTACGGGGGTTCAAGGGGGGAACCCCCTTGCCAGGGGGTCTGGGGCACCGCCCCAGCCGGGCCGGAGGCCACACACGCACTCGCAGACGACGACATTGGCTCCTTGGTCGTCGGCTGCGGTGTGGGTGCACCCGGACACCGCGCAGGATAAAGGGCGGACAGGTAGGTTTTGACGGCGCTTATGTCGAAGACGGTTAAGCTTTCAGAGATAGGTGGCGATATCACGCGTGGCTATGATTTACTAGAGGAGCGTCGACACTATCAGCAACTTGACATTGTGGCGAGTGTGGCTGACGATGCTGAGTTGCGTGGCGTGTTACTGAGAATTGGTAAGAAGTTACGGTACTATGAGGATGATCTTGAGGCATCTATTAATAGATTAAATGAGATTAGAGGTAGTAAAGATGAGGTACGTACGCTAATAGAGGATACAGCTGAATTTTCTGATAAAGTTAATGGGTTTAATAAGTTATTAGATAATGTTGAATTAGTATTAGAGCGAGAGGTTCGAGTTGAGAGTTCTGATAGGGCAGATTTTGATGAATTAAAGTTTATAAGGAAAGATTTACCTACAGTTAATCCAGTAGTAAAGAGTGTTAGATTTAAGGATAATCCTGTTGAGTCACTGTCTGATTCAGTTAAAGAAGCGGAGCCTAATGTTGGACATGTTACGTGGAATGATGGTGTAAAAGTTATTAGTGATGATGGCGGGGGTTTAAAGAGCAATGGACATAGTTCCAGATACAGAGATGATTCCAACGATGTACCAGGTAGTGCTGTTGGAGGTGATGGCGAAGAAGGTAATGGTGGTTTAGATGGATCTTCTGGAGGGTTTACTCCGTATGAGGATACGCCTGGACTTCTAGCACAACAGCAAGTTATGATTGATCAGGATGGAGCGATTGAGGAACTCTCGCGTGCTGTGCGGAGACAACGTGAAATGGGCGAAGAGATTGGTGGGGAGTTAGACGTGCACATGGAGATTTTGGACGGGTTGGAGTCGCAGATGGACCGCTCAGAGTCTAATTTGAACCGGGCCAAGTGTCGGTTAGAACGCGTCAACAAAGGAATGCGCGAGCACGGGAACTGTATGACCATCACCGTCCTCTGCCTAGTGTTGTTCTTGGTCCTGGTTCTCTGAATGTGAAGCAAGGAAGAGAAATTGAGCCACCATGGACACAATGGTGCTGGATTACTATTCGCGGGGACCTCCCAGCGGTCTCGCAATGCGACCCCAAGGCCTCTAGGAAGTGGCCGCCGGCCCGGAGGGAGCTGTTCCCAGACACCTTAGCGAGCTTATGCCCTGTTTCAGCCACCCAGTATGACGTACACATTGCTTTACGGCCTCTTCTTACTGCTCAGTGGCTGTTCCGCCATCTGTTTGTCGCTGGATAGCGGAAAATTCATCGGGAAAAAAATATTAAAGTATTCTAGATGCCTATTAAAATACTCTAGACACTCCCTAAACTCTGCTAGCTTCCTTTTTATACCTTTTACACCCCATGTTCTCTCTTCCCAGGGTCCCGTTCGCAGCCCCGACCTCCCCCACTTAAACAATTTTCCAACGGTTCTGCCCCACATGGCCATCCTCCTCATTGACTCATACGACTCGTTCACTAATAATCTCAAGGATCTCATTAGCCGAGCAATCCCCGGTTGTCAAGTGGTGACTCTTTATAATGACTCAGTTCCGAGTCTTTTAGAGCATGCAGAGTATGTGAATACGACGTTCGAGTGCGTGGTCGTCGGTCCGGGACCAGGAGATCCAAATAAGCTGGAAGATTTAGGAATTATTAAGGATTTACTATGTGACAATGAGATGTTTAGTGAGGTTCCTATTTTAGGTATTTGTCTTGGATTTCAAGCAATTGGTTTGCTGAGCGGATGTGAGGTCGTACGGACTCCATCAATAAAGCATGGGCAGGTAGCGGAGGTGGCACATTTTGGTGGCAATGAGCTTTTTAAAAATATCCCAACAGTATTTAAAAGTGTCAGATATCATTCGTTACATGTGATTGAGTATGAAGGTACCGACTTGGTACCTTTGGCGGAAGCGGAAGACGTACTAATGGCGGGAAAACACCGTACGAGGCCTTGGTATGGAGTTCAATATCATCCGGAATCGATTTGCTCAGAGTATGGTGAGAGTATGGTGGGAAATTTTTATAATATTGCAAAAAATTGGAATAAAAAGAGACAGTTTAGGGCTATGGAATGTCCCTTTGAATATGTGGATTCCACAATGAGATTAGATACTCATAAGGGAATTGAGACTGTTCTGGAAGGGTCTGAAATTGTTTCAGAAGATATTAAAGTAACTAATTCTGTTGTTTATGAGCGGTTTCCTTCTGTTGGGTCTCTTGCAATAATGGAAGCTCTCCAGAGTGTCCCTGAACAGCACATGTTTCTTAATTCTTCGGCCGAGCCTCGGTCATATTCAATAATTGGGTCGTGCGATAGCGACTGTACTGAAATTACGTGGAGTACCGCAAAGCCTAGTGTTGTGAGGCTTAACCGGTGGGGTCTGCAAGATCATGAATGGTGTGACATCGATGATATTTGGGATTTTTTGCAGACTTTCATGTCGAAGCGTAAGGTGGAAGTTTCTGAGTTGGATTTACCGTTCTTGGGTGGTTTTATTGGGTTTATATCTTACGAAAGTGGTCAATATGTGCTGGCCAACAAAGAGGAAGTACCAGATATCAAGTTTGTTTTCGTTGAAAACTCAATAATATATAATGAAAAGACCGGAGAAACGACGCTAGTATCGTTGAAAAATGATTCCAACTGGATCAAGCTGACCAGGAAGATGATCGAGGGCGTGGCAGATGTGCCGTTAGAAGCCGTGGAGTGGACTGCGGCTCCGAAAGTGAAAAAACCGCTTAAAAGCGAATACTTGTCGAAATTCCAAGCATGTCAAGACAAACTTATTAGTGGCGACTCGTATGAGCTTTGTTTATGCTGTCCAACGACGCTTGACTTTGAGGAGGCCGTGGACCCGTGGCGGTTGTATCGGCACTTGGTACACAACAATGCGGCACCATTTTCAGGATTTCTACAGTTTGATGATATTTGCCTCATTCTGACATCACCAGAACGATTTTTTTCTTGGAAAAATGATCTTTCCAGTGAGAAACTGCGGAAAATTGGACAATTACGACCAATCAAGGGAACTGTGAAAAAGACTCCAGAAATTGACTTTAAAGGAGCATCAGATATTCTTAATACTCCTAAAGAGCTCGGAGAGAATCTAATGATTGTGGATTTAATTCGACATGATCTATACAGTCACGTCGGAGGCGGTGTCGAGGATGTGCGCGTAACCCAGCTCATGGGAGTCGAGGAGTACAAGACTGTATACCAGTTGGTTTCAGTGATTGAGTGCGACCTCACCACGGAGTCCAAAGGATTCCAAGTGTTGTCTACATGCTTGCCACCGGGATCAATGACTGGTGCACCAAAGAAGCGGTCAGTAGAGATTCTAGAAGGAATTGAAGCACTGTACGGTAAACGAGGAGTATACAGTGGGGTGTATGGATACTGGCTGGTGGATGATCAAGCCGATTGGAGTGTTGTTATCAGATCTATGTTCAGCTACGGCCTGTTGCGCAACTGGCGGATCGGTGCCGGCGGAGCGATCACCGTGTTGAGCACTGCCGAGGGCGAGTGGGATGAAATGAATGTGAAACTAGACAGCATTCTTGGTGCATTCCCGCTGCACAGCACGCATTCGTGATCGGACGCACACAGGCGGCCCGTCTGAGTCCGCGACCTCGCAGGAATATGTCAAAGTGCAGTGCACGGCCTCTGGCGCGACCGGGGCTGAGCCCCAGGCCCTCTAAGAGGCCTTCCAGCGGCGTGCGCGACAAATAAAAGAATAGCAGTGATAACCGCTCTCCATACATCTCATAATAGCTAATATATGGTTACCTACATCATGTAGTGCCGCTGCCGGCTAAGGCATACACGGCTCTGGAGATCCTGGAGGCCACCGCGAGGCCGCGGTACGTTTCTACGATGCGCTACAGCCAGTTCGTGAAGGTTGAAATGTGTATAAAATAGCTTCGTCCGCATGCGTTGCGCTCCCCGCCAGGACATTCTATACTTTATACCTGTCCTGGGGCTCTGCTGATACGCTGGGAGCAAAAGAGCAGTCGCACGCACCGCAGGGAATTCAAGGGGTTCCCCTTGATTGCAGGGGATCTGAGGCGTCTTTAAAGCCAGTTGGGGACCATTATGCTTGTTTCAAGGGCGTGCGGGACGACGCGGCCTCCGGCCCGGCTGGGGCTGCGCCCCAGACCCCCTGGCAAGGGGGTTCCCCCCTTGAACCCCCCATGAAGTCTATTATGGCGACGGTGAACGCATTGGATCCCGTCGCCAGGTTTTTTCTTGGCTGCTGTTGCGCACAGCAGTGTGAGTAAGGGCCCACGGCCTCTGATGGCAGTAGCAGTGCCCAATGTAAACTATAAGTGCCCGAAAGTCAATACCAAGTGTCCTGTATACATCTGTAACATTATTACCAAATATCTAGCAACGTATCACACTGTAAGGGAGCATACACCACCCCCTAACCTGACGCGCACGACGCCAGAGCTCCTAGATTGCAGCAACCTCATACCACTCCCCACTCGGGGGTTCAAGGGGGTTTCCCCCTTGCCAGGGGGTCTGGGGCACAGCCCCAGCCGGGCCGGAGGCCACCGTGTCACTGTACAGGGCCCGCTGGAGGCCGCGACGTCAGCGCACAGCCTCACAAGAAGTAGTCGACCCAGCCGCGCGGCCCATTGACCATCTCCAACTCTTTAGGGTTCTCGGGGCTTGCGTCAAACACGTTAAAGTAGCTCTGCTGGCTGTTGTACACTTCAAGAATACTGGCCTTGTTGCCGCACCGGTAGCAGTAGTTGGGCGCCAGCCACACCGTCGTTACGAGTCCGTTAAAGTATAGCTGGTACCCCTCGTTGCAGAGCTGGTGCGCCCGGAGAATCTTAGACATATCGTTGAGTAGCAAGAACTTCTTAACCACATCTGCGCCGAAAGTATAGCCAGCACCGCGCGGACTCAACTGGAAGTCGTTCTCCTCCTCGTCTGGGTCCGACCATACTAAATCCGCCATTGGGCCCTCATGTGGGATCTCTCTAAATCTATCAACAAGCTTTATCTGGTCAATATGGTGGACATTTGGTGATAAACCACCATGAACACAAAAAATCTCATTATTAATCACTACACTGAGTATTAAATAATCAAACATATCAGTAAAATATGTCCAAACATTCGTCAGACCACCATATTTTCGCTGACATTCAGTATAAAATCCATAATTTTGAGTTATTTGTCTTGATTCATGATTTCCTCGTACTAAATGTACTCGTTTTGGATACCGTAGCTTAAGACATACTAATAACGTCATTGTTTCAACTGAAAACATCCCTCTATCAACATAATCACCTAAAAATAAATAATTTGTATCAGGTGGAAATCCTCCTATTTTAAAAATTTCTATCAAGTCATGAAACTGTCCATGAATATCACCAATAACTGTAATTGGTGTCGAGATGTATGACACGTTGGATTCGCCAATTAGAAGTTCCTTGAGCTTGCTGCAGAGCGCCTGCACAGTAACCTCAGGGAGTAGCTGACGCCGATAGAGCATCTCAATACACCGGTCAAGGTCATAGGGGCCAGCGCGAGACATGAGGTCGCGCACCCTCGCTGTGCTCCGCCATATCTATATCGGCGGCCGGGTAACTGCGTCGGGGCGAGATGTGGTGTTTGGACGGTACGTGCGGCCTCCGGCCCGGCTGGGGCTGCCGCCCCAGACCCCCCTGGCAAGGGGGAAACCCACTTGAACCCCCTGTAGGGTTTATGGTTCGTATAGGTTGAGGTTTGGAGGCCGCGGCGAGGTCGCTGCATCGTTTGGCTTGGTATCACAGCGTACAGTTCCGGTATTGTTTCCGTTTTTGATCGTATATGTATTTATTGACCATGTGATCATTATCAGCAAACTGGCTGCTTATTTCATGCCTGTTTTGTGCCCCTAACTCCACCTGATACTACACACCCCATCCTCTGCCGGGTCACGTGCCGCTTACCCCAGGCAGTTTTGGGGGTCTCATTTTCAGTAAAAACTCCTTGAAAAGGGCTACAAATGTCCTAGCACATACCACAAGTACATCTAAATTACAAATCCAGCCAGTTTGTGGCGAATCCGCCGCTCTGGGCCATACTTCAGCACAGTGATATCACGTGATCAACGACCGCGGCCTCCACGCGGCCTCGGGCGCGACATCCAAGTGTATTTTACGGTACAGCGGGGGTTCAAGGGGGTTTCCCCCTTGCCAGGGGGGTCTGGGGCGGCAGCCCCAGCCGGGCCGGAGGCCGTGGTCTACTGTGAATCATTATAGCGTGTATCATCAAAAACAAATAGTATCAATTTTGGGCACTGAGTCAATGTCGCCCTTATTATTGTCGAGGTAGTCCCATACGTTGTGGACACGCTGCACTGTGAAAGAAGCCGCGAACATGGAGTGGTCTATCATGGTAGTCAATGGGAGGACGATCTGCGACCGGAGCACAGGGTCGTTTGGGGTGCAACAGGCTAAGATGTAGCATGGCCAGTGAACTGATATAGAGCAAGAGTCGTATGGGATGGAAGCGTATTCATCAATGAACTGAGGAATGAGAGCTTGGATTTCTGGCGAGTAAACGGAATATCCGAGAAGATGTGAGTATATGTAACAACGAATTCCGAGGGCGTAACAAGCTGCTGTTGATTTCATAGTTTTTGCTAAATTTGCATCACCAACATTATCGAATGTCATTGAGAAGTGTTCGTCAAACGCTGTAACGTTTTCTACTTTAGAAAGTAATTGATGGCCTAAAGCAGCAGATGCAGGAGTTGGTGGTGATGTTAATAGGAGACCATTGAGTTCACTGAGATCTATACCATCAACTTTAAGACTCATAAGATGTAGTACAATTTCATTCATGACTTCAACCAAGTTTTGAGAATAGAACCGTACGGTGTTGAACCCATCTATTACTACTGGGTTATTGCTCTCAAGCGGGAGGTGATCAAATAGAAGATGGCGCGCGGATGCCACGTCCGCTGGTGAGTTACATGGTAGAGATCCACCGTTCATCGAGGAGATCCACGCCAAGCATTCTGCACTCTGGAACCAACATTCGCAAAACTGGAAGAGGTTAATAGCCGCTGAGAGTTCGGGAGATTTTTGTGTGCTGCTGTATAGCTGAGCCACGTCCCATTTGCTATTGATCTTACGGAGAATCTCAAGAGCTCCCTTTAGATGAAGTCTCCACACTGGCGAGTCCGTGGTCAGCCTCTCAGAGTACAATAATAGCACCGTAAAGAACAAGCAAGTCATAGTGACGAAAGAGTCGCTGGAGTTAATGTGTTCGCTCAACATACCGAGAGTCAAGTCCATATATTTCTCTCGCACAATCAGCCAATAGCTGAGATTAGTCTGAAGATGTATACCGTTAGCACAGGTAGCTATAATGCACGTAAAAAGAATATTATGACTCTGTGGATGGCTAGCTAGTATCTTGAGCCAGTCAATAAGATAGTTACCAACAAAATCATCGTCCACGAAAAGATGATTAGACAAACATTTTCCCACAATAAAGTAAGTCCAAATGAGGTCGCGCACCGCGGCGTCCTCAGCTGTAAGATACCGCGATTCAATCATTGGTTGAGTAACTCGGAAATATTCAATAGTATAATTCATTGTATTACTTCGATAAAAATTATAATTAAATGTTGGTAAACTATTATTATTTTGAAATGATGACCAATCTAAATCTAATGCCTCTATTTTAACAGGAACTGTATTATCTCCTATTCCAGTATCACTATTAGCTACTTCACTTGTTGCTCCACTAACAATTTCATTTTGAATATTTAAAGCACCTAAATCAATACTCAGTGGACTTTTTAAATCTTCATATCTTTTATTATTTAATTCAACTGATTGATTATTAGTTACTGGTGAAGTACCTGAAGAACTACTACTTTCATCAGAAAATTTCTCAGTTATAAACTTAAATTCACTAGGTAATGTAATTTGTAAAATTCTTCTATCTTCACTTTTAAGTTTAAATCCAGTTTTACCAATTTTATCACCTTTTCCACCTTTCTTTCTCTTAGAATAAGGATTATATATAACAAATGGAAACTCATAAACACATCCAATCTTCTTTCGATCACAAGCTGAACAACTTGGTCGCTTCTCATCACACTTAATCTTCATCTTCTTACACCTCGAACACCCATTATGCAGGTACGTCGTAGTATTCCTAGACATATCGTCTCGAGCTTAAGCACTTCAAATGGCAATTCATCTCATACCCTTTTGATAGGGTTGCCCGGACACATAAGACAATAGAGCTTGTGGGGGTGCCGAACCCCGTTGCGAAGGGGCAGGCTGTGACGTCTACGTCGGTGGCTGCGCTGTTTGCAAGGCTCTTATTATTGGCGAAAACGGCAGTACCAGCTCCCTCGGTGCATTTTACGACGCCGCGACACTCTTTTGCGCGAAGAAGACCGGGTAGAGGCACGGTTCTGGGACCTGCGCGGGCCCAACATGAGGCCTGCGCACAGTGCTCGGTCTCTGCGCCGGCTCCTGGCGTCTACGCGGCGCAATCTGGGCCCACTATGGTGCCTACAGCTTGGTCTATTAATGCTCTATATTATTGTCTATGTTATTGTCTATCAATGCCCAATTTTCAACCAGCTGAATTTCTTCTTCTCTGTAGATCCTGAGGACGAGCTGGACGAGCTGGACGAGCTCTTGGAGACCGCAATGACACGCGGGGACTTCCCGGTGCCCCGCTTCGTACTTCCGTAAGTTGGGACAAACATGTTCTTTTTCAACTCAGATGCGAGCTCGGTTGCCTCGTCTGCCTGGCCGAGTGCGATAAATTCGTTGTCGTAGTCAAAATGGACGTAGACGTACTTGAAGAACGGTACTCCAAGTACACCTAAATTTGAATAGCCATACATTAGTTCTGATTTTACACGAGAGTAGCAGTAATCTATAGCGGCTGTGGACTCAGCGGTAGCAGTCAGTGAGCTCACGCTAGTCAGTGAGGCAGTCTCTGAGACGGTCTCAGCAGCCGTAGCTGTGGCCGTGCCAGAGCTGGCGTGCGCAGATGCGCTGAGCGACTTCTCGACAGCCTCATTGTTGACGGCTCCACTGCGAGACTCTTCACTAGAACCCAAAACACCGGCCCCCGCAACCGCACCGGCACCGACAATGCCAACGGAGGAACCAGAGCCTGATCCGGTGGAACCCTGTGCGCCGGTGGAGCTGTGTGCGCCGGTGGAGCTGTGTGCGCCGGTGGAGCTGTGTGCGCCGGTGGAGCTGTGTGCGCCGGTGGAGCTGTGTGCGCCGGTGGAGCTGTGTGCGCCGATGGAGCTGTGTGTGCCGGCAGAACCTGAACCTGATGCTCCAGTGGAGCTGTGTTTGCTGGCGGAGCCTGTGCCTGACGACCCTGCGGAGCTGTGTTTGCTGGCGGAGCCTGTGCCTGACGACCCTGCGGAGCTGTGTGTGCCAGCAGAGCTGTGTGTGCCAGCAGAGCCTGAGCCTGATGATCCTGCGGAGCCATGCTCGGCCGACTCAAGCTTGCTGGTCATTAAAACACTTTCAACACTGTAAAAACTGCGGTCTCCCAACTCCTCAAGTGCCTGCATGTCGCGCTTTGACGACTTCTCTATCTCCTCTACCTCCTCTATCTCCTCTATCTTATTTATCTCCTCTCCTGTCCCCTTCCATTCGGCAACCTTTACTTTGGAAATATCGCCTGAATACCTCATATCCTGCACAATAAGCGCACTGTATGGTACGCTGACCTTCTGAGTACCAAACTGGAACACAACATCTCCCTGGCTATTGCAAGGAATCAAATATCTTTTGTTTTCTGGGTCCATGTATGGCGATATATGAAATCCGGGTGGTAAAGTTATACTTGGTGATCCTGTATCTATAAGAACAACAGCTTTCTTCCCGTTAGTCCAACTTTGACCTTCGGAGTAAATGTCATCCAATGTAATTAAATCTCTGCGATAACCATTAGGAGTGAACTTATGGGTGATTAACTGGCCCGCATATTTACTTTTATCAGCAGCTCCAAATATTACCAAACCTCTATGACTGTTTCTATTGTAAAATACTGATACAGAGTTGGTAGAAATCAATCCAGATGTCTTCATATGTTCAATAATTCCCGGATATTTATTTTTTGTATCATGCTGAGTACCAATAATACCAAAACACGCAGTGGTCGCAGATACTCCGAAAGAATAGTTACCAATTGATGTCCAACCAACTGTAAAAGAATCAGTATATAGCCTACCCACCATCCAGGACCGATGAGAAGCAGTGCCATACACTGCTGAAATAAGTATATCAGTTTCCGTAGTTGTCGAACTGTCACCTTCCCATGCGAAATGCTGATTGAGACTTTCCTCGATATTAGTCCAATAGCAAGTTGACTTCATTTGAGACTCTGAACCATATGCTAAACTAGATGAACTATTCCATTTGCTCACTTCTTCATCACTAGGTTTAGTAATCTGACCCATCATATTCTTTCCTGGTAACCAATTCATACTCAGTCCAGTATCTATCAATGCGAGCTTATCTTGGTTCTTGCTACCAATACCTATGTTAATCATTGGATATTCGAATTTACGATTTCTGGCCACAAGCGGGATTAAGACGGCAGGAACATACTGGACCAAGCCTCTCTTAACTGTCAGGTTCAGACTGCTGGCGTCGTTCAGCTCAGCATCGTCCGCGACCACCGTAGGTGCAAACATCGGCGCGGCGGCGACGGTCTGCGCAAGTAATAGCAAAATATCTAATCTCATAGACAGCCTTTAAAGATTAGATTTTTGAATCTGCTTTACATTATAAGCCTGGTTCTTCCCTTATATGCATTGCTTATCCATTATTTCCCAAATCTTAGGACCATGACATGAAACCTTGCATGCACCGACTGAATACCGCCTAGTACCATCCACGACGTATTCACGCCTGGCGGCCCCTGGCTGCCAGCGACAACTGCGCTCAGTGCGGACGCTGTGCCACCAACTGTGCCACCAACAACACTATGGCGACCGCTAAAATGTAGCTGGCGCGCCCTCTGCCAGAGCATCCATCCTCCTTCCACTAGATAGCGCTCTATCCAGACCAGTACTGCCATAAAACACCCCACCGCCCAGCCCGCTCTAGGCTGCACTAGCACCGCTCTAGCGCCCGCCCACACATCCCAGACCAGCACGCAAAAATAGACACCATCGTTTCGAAACTGTTTCATCAAAACGTTCCAAAGTGTGCACTATGATAGCTTATCTAAATAGACATATCACGACACAGCCTAAGCCGTTTATGGCCAGTTTACGGCAGGTCAATCTGCAGGGTCTCTGTGGTGGCGCTACCAATGACAGGCAACGGCAGACGAAGGACCGGGCTGAGCTGGGCTCACCAGCGGCGACTCTTCAGTCGCGTCGCGTCAGCGGCTCTGGACTGAACCACGGCGTGAGCTGCGACCTCCTCTGCTCACTGGAACCTACTGTCCTTTAACTAACTGAAACCATTTGTCTTAGGCGCTGGGCGCCTATTTGTCTGGTGCGCCAATCATTGATCTGCCACTGATTACAGCTCGATCAGCCAGTCACAGCGCCGCAAGCCTTAAACCCAGCCCGCAGTACGCACTCGGCCACACGTCTAGTGGCGAGCCGGCCGACCGCCGGCCCCAAGACCCCCGCCCCAGCGCGCCGCCGCCGCCGCCTACCAGCAGCAGGGCCCCCAACCGCCGGTCCGGCGGCACGTGCATCCGTAGCTAAGAGCGGCCCCGTTTGCTAGCGGTGGCGGTGCCATGCTTCCTTTACTTGGGGGCCTTGTGCTAAGTCTTGCACTCTCAATATGCTCATCTAATCTATTTTGTTCAATCTTAGATCATCCTCCAGGGCTTCTGATCATTCTAATAATTTCACTTTATATTCCATTTAGCAGTATTGTGCTACTACCCATTGATTTGGTACTGGCTGATGATAACAGACTGAGTCACTTCTTATATGTTAATTCAAAACTGTTAATACTTAATTTATGGAGAATTAATTATTGGTTAGGTTTTATGTTAACATGGTTAGTTTTACCATTAATTCAGTGTTATTTTTCATCTAATAATTTTAGATTTAGCCGCCGATTAAGGGACAGCATTATTTATAACCTTAAATTTTATCTGGTTTATATAATTGTTGCAGTTCTGGGACTTATTTATGTTGCACTTAGTATTGGACTTACTTTTGAATCAGCAAAATCTTTAGTTGTTATTTTATCACATAGTTATTCTTTAATTTTAGCTATATGGTTTATGGGATATGGATTAGTTAATATACCCAAGACACTCTTTTGGAATGGAATGGTTACTGGTTTAGCCAAAGAAAAAATTGCTAGACATTATTTTGGTCGTTTACTTAGTCTTCGTGAAGAGTATGGTGACTCTAAAGCTAATTTTGAACAAATTGTTAACTTGGTAGCAAGACTTAATTCTGTTAAAGATATTCAAACTTATGAACATCAACAATGGATAGAATATCTTCATAATTCTTTATCATATGCTACATCTCATAGAGGTGGACTTAATGATCCTGAAAGTACAGAACCAGGTAATCCTTGGGCAGGTACTCTTACAGATTCACTCTCAAGTTATAATAATCGTTTTAATCAAGAAATTGTTTTAATTAATAATCAATTATCAGATGAATATCTTCAACAAATTACAAAGAATTTTAAATCATCATATTATAAATATCTTATTAATCAATCAGCTTATTATCATCTTATAAAGAAAGTAATAAGAGTTCAAGATATAAGAGATTCTCCAAGAAATGAACTTAATTTTAGAGTTGAAAATTCATTTTGGTCATCTCCAAAAACTTCATTTATCTTTTATCGAATTTTTCAACCATTTTGGCTTAAATTGGTAGCATCTGTTTTAGGTATTTTTTCATTAGTGATAACTCTCTCTGAACTTCTTCATAATACACCACTTTCATTAGTTAATTTAGTGGTTGATCATGCTTACGGTTTCACTACTACTATATTTATCTTATCTACCTTATCATATATGTGTATTGCAGCACTTATATCATTATCAAAGACTAAGATATTTTTAGTATATAAACTTATCTATTATAACTCAGATCCATCAAGTTGCGTGTGGTATGCGTCGTACGCTATTAGACTCACCATCCCACTCTGTTACAATTTCCTTATGCTACTCAGCAACCTCACTACGGAATCACAGTTCGCCGCCTTCATTGGCAGCGCCATTAACCTCATTCCAGCGGGTGCTACCATCAACAACCTCCTCCCTTACTTTATCCTCGTGCCAGTGGCCATCAATGCGTACCAGATTCGCAGCTCGCACGCCCAGCTCAGCGCTGCGCCGCTCCGTCGTCTCTCGTCATTCCTCGGCGACTTTGAGTTCCTCCTCTTTGACCGCGACGAGGAAGACGACGAGTTACACCCGCAATCGTCCGACGATACCGCGCGCCGCGTGGACCAGCTCCTCCTGTACGAGCTCTCCAGCCCGCGCTCCTTGTTGAACACCTACACCGACGCCCACAGCATCTTCCACGACTCCTCCCTCCGCCACTACTTTACCAGAAGCCACGTCGTGCTCGAGGGCGACTACGACGACGACGCGACCCAGTTCGCCTAGTGCGGTCCTTGTGCACCGCGCTATAATACACTACACTGCAAAATATATATACTTTTACTCTGTAGGCATGATGGCTAGCGTAGCAGGGAAATACTCTCCTCTTCGACAGGCCCGTCCAGGAGCGTCGCATGCGAGAAGTCAATCACCGTGAACCATCCTCCATGGAGTATCAAGTTTCTCCGGGCAATGTCATTGTGGTGGATACCCGCCTCTCCGAGGAGTCTAAACTGTTGTTGCAAGTCTTCGCGTATGCTCTCTCTGGTGCTGTCATGGACTCCTAGCTGCTCCTGACCAAAAATCTCCTCCAGTGAGATACCCTGTGCCATGTCTTCGGCCTCGATGTATTCCATTAGAATATAAAAACCTGACATCACAGGATACTCATCAACGATGAACTGGACAAACCCGTGGCCGTAAAACTGCGGCACCCGCGGACGGTGCTGAACCGTGTCGAGCCTTTCATAACAGGCTACCTCATTCGAGAAGCAACTGATCATATATGCGTAAAAATCGTCAATACTGTAGTCCCAATTATCTGCTTGTTCGCGTAAGTCGTTACGGTGCAGCTCAAAATAGTTTTGGAGCGCAGAGGTATCATATATCTTCACAGCGACGTCCTTTCCAGGCATGTTGAAGTATTTGGCATCCTTCAATCGGTAAACCTGCGAAAAAGCATCATCAGCACGTACTGGCTCGAGAATTTTAGAAGGCTGGCAGTTGACGGTCAAGATATCTGAATTGAGCTTGTGGCCCAGAGCCTCCAACATCGCTGTGAGTTTTACGTACTCTGTGTGCGCGGCCTCTGCGGCATGGGCCGCGCTGAAGCTGACCGCCTTTTTGAACCGCGCCCTCTCTCCAACGGCCTGTCGGGCTTCGTCCAGGTTACATTCAGTAGTCCTAAGCAAATACTCTCGGTACGCTAGCGCAGCGAACGCAGCCTGTAGCGTAATTCCAGTGTCAGTGTTTTTGATCACCTTGCACTTGAACGGGATCTCCACGTACCGGTGTCCATGGCCACTTTGCACCCTTATCATTTTACTACCAACATTCAGCTGTAACACATATGTCGTCTCAAAGTCAGATACGAGAGCCGCGTCCACGCCCATGCGCACCATGTAGCTGCTAACCTGCCGAAAGAGGCCGTGCACTTCACTAGTGTTCTCAGTGTCCATGCCTGCCTCGTGCAAATCACTCAACCGTCCTGACTTGAGCTCTGCAAACAACAAGTTTAGGTCGTCTCCCCCGTCCAGGCCGCACCGCACCGTTATATCTGGCTGGTACCTGCATCTGCCCTCTTCATAGTAGATACTAGTCCGGTGTATCTGCAAGTCTTTGAAGAACAACCGAAACAAGTTCCAGCATAACGAGCCCACAAATGCCTCAAAGTACCAGGTACGAATAGACTCAGAGGAGTCCGGGCTTTTGCGCGCTATAATTTGGCCCAACATCGACCTAGCAGCGTAGCGCCACTTAGTAGTCCCCACTAAGCTCTCGGACAGCAGAAGCAAAAAGGCATCCAACTTGTCGCAGAACCCTAAAATCCACTGGTCGTCCATTTCCTCGAACCGCGGCTGAACATAATATATATCGCTCACAAGATACGAGGTATTGTCTGTCGTAAGATATCGCGCCCTCCCATTTCGAGTATCAGGAAGTACCAAAGGAAGAGAGAAGTATACCCTATGAATATAGCGGAGATATTGGCTAAACTCTGGATCCCTTAGGTATTCCTCAACTATATCCTTCATTTCAGCTAGATCATCAGCAGTCTTATCTCTTAAACTGGCAGGTGAAAGGACAGACTCATTGGAGACCAAAGAACTGCCTGCCCGAGCAGCCATGAGAACTCTCTCTGCAACCGCCTTACGGCTGAGTGGCTCAGCAGCGCGCGCCGGCGCTCTGGGAAACCCTGGCTCACTCATAGTAACACAAACACTCGCTAAGCTACGTTTCCCCTATTTTACGCCCAAATGTTAAGGAAATGCCCTCCTTGCTCGCATGTTCATATATTAAGGACTACCGCGGCCGCGGGCAGGGTAACTGCCGTCCAGGCTGCGGAGTGTATACTATCAGAGAGACAAGAGAATATTTTAAGCTAAGGGGGGTGTACAGTAATGGTCGTATATTGATAATGACGCGCCGGGATAACCATGCGACTACCGCGGAGTTTCGGCTGCCCAGGGGGCGCGCGGGAGGAGGCCGCGGCCTCGCACTGCGCCGTCGTCCACGACGGGTCCTGCCGCCCGTCTCAATGTGTGTGTGTGTGTGTGTGTGTGTGTGTATGCCCGCCGGGGGTCCAAGGGGGGCACCCCCTTGCCAGGGGGTCTGGGGCAGCGCCCCAGCCGGGCCGGAGGCCGCCGCCGCGCCAGAACGGTACACCACACGGCCTCCGGCCCGGCTGGGGCTGTGCCCCAGACC
>JAJLYT010000121.1:0-16335 GCA_030571755.1 Saccharomycopsis olivae (nom. inval.) | reverse complement strand
CGGACGCTCCAGTCGTGTCGCGGCGTCCCGCGGCGTCCAGCGGTGCCCGACGCGGTGCCGCCTCTTTCGGGCCGCGCAGAGTCGGGACCACTCGTTGCTTCCCGCCAGAAACGCCGCGCGTGGCGCGCTGGAGGCCGCGCTTCTAGCTGGCATCTCGTCGCGCGTACTCGCTACAGAATAAACAGACAGTCGGTATTGTATAGTGGCTTACGCCAAAGTATATAAGATACGTCGAAAACGGAATAGAAAAAACAGGCTAGCTGAATGCCAGCAAAGAAGAACAAAAGGGTAGTGTGTGCATAAAAAAAGAGTTACCGGAACCTGACCGAACCGAACCAAACCGAACCAAAATTTAGAATGGAGAAGACTTAGTAGATACCCCAGTATTTTTCAACACCGTAACTACCTGGGTCTTTCCATAAGTCATTGTAAGCAGTAAATGAGATAGTATCGTTACCACACTTCTCAGTGATAGAGGCAATAGCAGCCTTTTGGTTGGCCTTAGAAGGAACAGCCTTCTTGTAGGTCTCACCCTGAGTTGGCCATCCAGATTCAGAGACGAAAACGTCCTTCTCGCCGTTGCAGACTTCCCAAACAGTTTGAATTTGGTTAAGTAACCAAACACCAGCTTCGTCCGCGGTGTAACCACCGTCGAAGTAAGCGTGGGCGTTCATCGCAATGTAGTCAGAAAGAGAACATAAACCTGGGTTGTTAATGATGGCAATAAAAGTGTCAACAGAAACAACTGGACCGGTGTAACCAGCAGCTGATAAAGCCTCCTTACCTTGTTGAACGTAAGAAGCGATTTGGTCAACAGTAGCTAATCCACTGTTAACTAATTCGTTACCGATAGAAACGGTGTGAACATCATCCCAAGAACCAGATGATTCAACAGCTGACTTAATAGTAGAGATTTCAGCAGAGATCTTAGCTGGGTCATAAACACCTAAGAAAAGTTTTTGGTCATCAGCTTTACTCTTTAAGACAGCAGAAACTTGATCACAGTCAGAACCGTACAATCTAATAAGACTGTAAGATTTTAAAGCTGAGATTTCTGAAGCAATTTGGTCAAATGGCTTACATCCTCCATCATCACTGTAAGGAGTGTAAGAGATACCGGTGGTAACAGCTTCAGAGTCGCTGGACTCATCAGATCTCTTATGTTGATGGTGAAGGGATGGCATAGCATTGGTCATAGCTACTAAAGCTGATAAAAGAACGGTTTGACTGAACAACATTTTTTCTTCTTTTAATAATATTTAGTTATATTGAAAATTTGACTTTTGCTTAAAGCTTTAATTTATTGTTTTAACGAAAGTGAGAATGTCGTAACGTTGGATAATAAGGGAATGACTGACAAGAGACGACGAAACTTGAGGAAATTTAAAAAGAGAAAAGAAAAATTTTATGCGGTTTGTCTGCCTTTTATCCTATTCGGTTCTTTAATATCCATTTTCGGCTGTCTATTGTTACCTTGCATGCCACCTAACACTTTACAGTAATATTCTGCATGTTATGCATACTAACACGTCAACGTGTATAGCAAATAATAATAAACTCAGCACTGTTTAAATAAACAAATAACCAAAACCCATATACATTTTTTAATTGTTTATATTTTGATTTATCCAATATAACTACCTTGTTACCACCCTTTTGTCTAGGCATCAAAAATAAATTACTCCTGTTTATTTTATAATTAATTCCTCTCTTCCACATCCGTCAATCATTATCCCCTTTTTGACCCTATATCACGAGGGATTACCCTCTAAGTATCTGAAACCCTACTAATAGTAGAACTAAAATAGCCCTAACGGTCGATCAAGGGGGGTCAATAAGGAAAATTATTGATCGGATATGACCCATCGTTGTCTATCAATGTTATTGTTAAAATGCTGAATCCGATATAAAACATGTTTTATATCTAAAGACATTCCAACTCTCGGCTGTATAATGAATATCCTGGTAACCTCAGCGAAATATCCATGTTATAATGTGAATACATATCATGTGAAAATTTTTAAACTAAGAAATTCTCGCAATATCCACCCATTCAATTTCCGATTTTTGACGCTCATTTCTAGTAACCTTATAAAAATGATCAGTATACTTACCCGCATTCATATGGTTTAAAAATTTCTCATCATGAGTTATAACAATTAACTGAAAATTCTTTTGATGACGTCTCATTTCAATAATTTGACCTAAAGATTGTGCTAATCCCTCACTATTTTCAATGTCTAAATTCGTTGTGGGCTCATCTAATGCGATCATACCACAATTTACTCCGAAGCACTCAGCTAATGCGAGTCTGATAATAATGCACGCCAAAACTTTTTGCCCTGCAGAGCACCGGCCTCTCATATCTAATTCCACATCCTGCTTGGTCATTACCACTCTATAATTATATGACCGATTCCCTTTGCTTTGAAGGTTGACATCACTTTTAATTTGAATAGTATCAACATCTGTACCTCTATAGGTTGCGTGCCATAGTTCATCAATCACTCTGTTAATCTCTTCCATCTTTAAACTATGGTATTTCATAATACCCAGGTCTAAAGCTTTAGAGTATTTTACAAGGTCATCATTAATCAACGTTTTTGTCTGTAGTGTAACCCATTCTTTATGATATTCACTGTCAACATTAGAATAATCTGCCTCTAACTCTTCCTCAATATAAACCACTTGACTCTCTAATTGCTTGACCTCGCCTAATTTACTTCCGTACTCACTCTGAACCCCCGCCAACTCTTTCTGAAGTGCTGCCGACTCTTTATCATACTTTTGTTTTTCCGCAACCGCATTCTGCGACTCTAAATCCAAAATCTCAGTTTCCAATCTTTCAACATTGCGTCGTAAATCTCGTAATTGCAAGTTGTCCCGTAAATTCTTCTCAACACGGTCCAGACTCGCTACTTTGGCTTTCAAGTCACTGACAGAAGCACGGAAACCGTCTTCTTTCTTTTCCCACTCTGTAACTCGTTCAGCAGCTTCTTTCACTCTGCCATCAATCTGGGCTACTTGACTAGCTGTAGTCTCCTCATACTCAGAAACCCGTAAATCAACAACATTGAACTCTGTGTAAACTTTCTCCCCTTCCATATACACTCGCTCGAATTCCGCATCCTCGGCAGCCCGCTCATCTTTCCATACCTCGTACTTGCGACGCTCTTCCGCTTCAACTTTCTCATACTCAGTTACCTTGGCTGTGAGCTCCGCTACAGTCTTATCAAGCTCTTCAACTTTCAAACGATTACTCTCTAACCGCTTCTCCAACTGTCTCCGCTCCTCGACAGCCCGTTCCATCTCATTCACATGCAATCTCTGGTCCTTAACCTGGCCCTCTGATCTCACCAAAGCTCCAACTTTCGCCTCTTTCTCGTCAGTCAAACTCCGGGCCCGCTGTCTCAATCCACGCAAAGTGCCACTCTTCTCAGCAGCATCCGCTTGCAACTCCTCAACTGTCTTGTCTGCGCCATGGCCGAACCCAGCAACCTCCTCCCGTACTGTTTTTAACTGTGCTTCAGCAGATTCCACATCACGCACCATACGTGCCACATCCTCTACCACTGGTCCTAACAGTGCCACTTCTCCGCGTACATGCTTTCGGAGTTTCTCCTTGGCCTCTTTCCGAGCAGTTGCTGCGAGCTCTAGTTGCATAGCCAACTCTTTCACAGTGGCCTCCATTTCAGGTACTCGTATCGCCATCTCCTTACAAACAGCAACATCACCAGCCACTGCACGCGCCCGCAGGAGATCCTTCTCGCACTCTTTTGAATATTCCACATCCTCATTCTTCACTTGGGCCAACATCTTTGTGACTTTCATCACAAACTCCTCTGCTTCAGCCACTGTAAAGTCTCTATTACACAATAAGCAAAAATGCTGCTCCTTAGCAACCTCAGTAGCCCGCATATTGAACGCCTTTGTGGTCTCGGTCATCTGAGCACCCTCCACACTTGCTTTATAATCTTTCTCAACTTCTCGCACGTACTCCTCGTACCCCTCCACTGTCACATCATTGGGAACTGCCAGCAAAACTATCGTGCGAGCGGTCTCCAAGCGCTCGCGGCCTTGGAGCAACTCTACACGCTTCCGCGACAACTCGCCATCCAACTCGCGCCACGACCCCTCAGCAGCTTCACCTGCAGCCTCCAATTCAGTACGCTGCGCCTCATACTTGTCTAATACAGAACGATATTGTGCTGCAAACTCTTTAGCAGGATTGAGTTCACAGCCAACAACCGCTTTAAACCGCTTCCCGTGTTTTCGGACCACAGCATCCAACGTCCTCCGTTTACGTCCACAGTCCTCCTCTACTAACGCCATGCGTGCATGAACATCGGCATACCGACTTGCTGCACCCATCTGTCGATTCAACTCGTCGATCTCTGCTTCAATCTGGTTCATTTTCACCTCGTTTTCGCGGATCTGCTGCGCCACACGGTCGGCAGCACCCTCGCGCCGCGCCTCCGTCAAGCGGGTCTCTAAGTCGCTCAATACTGTTCGCTCATACTCTATTGTGCTCTCGTCGAACTTCAGTCCCACCGCAGCCACTTCCCGTGCTATCTGATCTCCCTCTACCCGAAACTTTGCAACATCCGCAGCAGTGTACTCACGCATACTACGTTGGTTTGTCAACGCCCCACTCGCTCGCAGTACCGCACCTTCAAGTTCCTGTCTAACAGCATCACCAGAAACTTCACGCTCCCGCCGTGCTTCCGCCCGTTCATTTCTGGCCTCCTCAAGTCCTCGGCGATACTCCACAACAGTGCTGCCTCCAACCATAGAATCTCTGATCTTTAAACTCTCAATATAAGCTCTCTCAAGCCCTGCCAATTCACCTTGCTCTCTAATCAACACCCCATGAGCTTCTCTAGCAGACACTAATCTTTTCGCCGCCTCCTCTTGGCGCACCTCTGTCAGCACAATCTGTTGGTTCCAGCGCTCAATTTCTGCTTGGAAATCTGAGGCTTTCTCAGCTAAAACATCATCAGAATCATCTAAATACTCAACATGCGTTTCTAGCCGCGAAATCTGTTCCTCGTAAGATTCCCGCAGAAACCGCAAATTGTCAAGTCGTGCTACTACTGCCTGAAATTCTTGATTCAGTTTGAACAATACCGCGGCACGATCCGTCAAGGCCTCCATACGCTTATCTAGCTCACTCGCCTCTTCCTTGCACTGTTCCATCTGCGTCTGGAGCCCCTCAAGCTTTTGTCTCGCGCGGCCAGCCTTTTCACGATCCGCTTGAAGGTGCCCCACGCTCTGCTCAAGCATCTTAATCTCCACTGCAAGTCCTTTCCGGATCGTTTTAATACTATCTAGAGCTTTTGTAAACTTAAGAGCTTCAAATATCTCGTCAAATCGTTTCTTCAAAGTGGAAGGCTCGCTCAACGGCCACAAACTATCCTCCTGGTGACAGAAAACAACATACTCCAACACAGCCTTTGAAACTCCTAAATAAAAAGGTAGCTGACTATCCAATTCAGCAAGCTTAGTGCTTATAGTAGTCTTTTCTCCATGGTTGAAGATCACTAGCTGCCCTTCAAGAGTCTTAAACGTCTGAGTAGTCCGCTTCATCAATAATTGCATTGATCTAGTACATATCATCTCATTTCCAGTACAATTTTTAAAAGCAAGCTTGACTTGAGCTTTAACTTCTTTATCACCAGTAATTTTGGGATCATGAACAAATGCTCCTCCTTTACTATTAGGTGGAAGATCCCCAGTAGTAGCATACTTTAAACACTCAATAATAGTAGTCTTACCAGTACCATTCTGTCCAACTATTAAAGTCAATGGTAAACCAAACTGAATAACCTCCTTTTCATTAGGCGAAAATGATCGCACACCCAGAATTGATAACTGCTTGTTAGTACAAACCGCCCCCCAAGGCATCGCTACGGCCTCCGCGCCGCATCGCACGTCCTCAAATCTCACTCACTTTTGAAATACACGACCTGATAGTTAGTAAACAGAACCTCACATCGCCCTATAAGCGACTGTCACGTTTTCCGCGGCCTCGCCCATCCCTCTACTCACATCTTTCTCTCCCTATACTAGCCAACTGCTGCCCCTAAGCGCCCACACCCACTTTGTGCTCACCAAACCTCATCCCGCCAGGGCCCCAAACCCAGTAGTATTTTGATTAGGCGAGCACCCCCATACCCCCTATTGATGGCTTTTAATAGGACATTTAGGAGAGTAATAAAATCAGTAATTTGCGCAACAATATGTTTTATTTTATGTTTAATTCCTTCTGTTAGGTCCCATATTGGATATCTGCCTTCAATGCTTTCATTAGTTTCAATTATGGTTCCTCCTGGTAAACGACTTGGATCAATGATTGAATCAGGAATATTTTGTATTTTTGGTATCTATTTTGGACTCGGTTGGTCGATCCTTGGTCGCTTTGTGGCACAATCTATTGGTACTGAAAATTTCGTGGATGAACAACGAGCGCTCGTTGTTTTATCAATATTTGAAATGGTGATACTTTTTATACATGGTTGGATTAGAGTTATAAATCCTAAATTTTTCGGTATTGCCTTCCCAATGTTTCTTGCTATTCATTTCCCATTCATGGATGATATTTCACTACCAGCTTCCGCTGTTTTTAAGGCATATGCTGTACCCTTTACCCTAGGAATAGCGGTTTCCCTCGCTTGCAATGTGCTATTTTGGCCAGAACTTGGCTCTACATATTTAGGAACTGCAGTTGTGGACACTATCGACACTATCCAGGAATCAGTTGCGTTGGCGGCCGACTTTTGTGCCAACGGTGCCGACCAACAGGACGTGCTGGAGCTCCACGGCCTCCAGACGCGCCTCCATCGAGACTTGTTGAACTGTCGCGCCACTTTGAACGAGTGCTTGTACGAGGCTTCGTTTTCGCGGTACTCTCCGGCAGAGTTGCGGTCGTTTATCTCTATTTTAGACTCCCTTGTCTGTCATGCTGATGCCGTTCTTAGTGCTGCCCAGCAGCATGTCATCGTACCCACTCCAAGTCTACCAGAAATTGGTAAAATCCTCCAGGACACGCTTACCAGTGTTCGTCTAGGTGTTTGCAGCTGTTATGATGTGAAAACCGAGCGTTCTGCCGGATTTTTTGCGGATTTTAGAGCTATGTGGAACCAAAAACCTCCAGAATCGTCGTCTGAGACCCCGCTGCTCTCTCAAAATATTAAGCAGCTTAGCGGAGATCTTAGATTACTTGAGGATGCGGTCAAAGCAGTGCCAGTACTGTTGCTCCTGGAGGATGTGTTTGTTCAGTGCCTCTGCGTACTCAATTATAAAGAAATTGCAGCTCGTGTGCTTTCATTGGCTTTAGAAATCCAATCCCTTGAACTGCTGCAAAGAAATCGCACAATATGGATATCATTCTTGACTAAAGAGACTTTGGAAACATCACCAGTGCCCTCGAAGCCAACTCCGAAGACCGCAGCAGCGCCATTCAGTGCCAATCTTTTCGCATCAAAGTTGCTTTTACGTTATTTAAACCTTTGTCAGGCTTATAGTCGCCATATTACGTTTGGTTTCCAATGTACTTTGGCATTAATGCTCTGTTCATTTCCAATGTTCATTCCAGAGGCTAGAAAATGGTACATTGACATGCGCGGTTCTTGGATCGGTTTTGTATGTATCCTCGTGCTTGAACCAGCTGTTGGGGATACATTATGGCTGTTCTTCCTTCGTGGAGCGGGGATTGTGGCTGGTTCGTCCTGGGGCTATCTAAGCTACGTGGCGGCAAGCCACCAAAAATACGTGGTCGCAGAGGTTGTGGTCGCGACCGTGGGAGCAATACCAGGCTTCTACGTTTACATTGCAACTCCTTATGTGAAAGGTGGTATTATAGCGTTGGTTTCAATGTACATTGTCATCCTAGCTACCGCCTTACCATCATCAGTGGGTGGCTCAATTCTTATTAATTGGGGTAAAAGATGTATTGCCTTTATAGTAGGCGGGTTTGTGGGACTTGTTAGTAACTTGGTGGTAATTCCTGCCAGGTCGCGGCAGCAAATATTGAGTGAGTTGGCGGAAGCCTGCGACTCGCTTGCAGCGATGCTGCTTGTGTATGCCACGGGTCTTGAGGGGGAACGTGTGATCCTAGCACTTAGTACCGGTCAACAAGACCAGTTTAAGATGCTAACAGAGCGCTGTAGACGCAGTTTAGACCGTGCTGAAGTGCATAGTAGGTCAGCCAAAAGGGAGCCCAGTTTTAAGGGAGATTCTCGTCGCCGATTAAAGCTTTTTACTGAGATTTTATATGCCCTTAGACAAGTTGTTGGTAGATTAGAAAATGTGGTTTTCCTTCGGGCTAAATATGGTAGCGGTGTGCTCGAACATTGGAATGATGTCGCGCATCCTCACCGTCGACAGGTCGTAGCATCTATTAATGATACTTTAGTTGCTATAAGAGAGGCATTGACTGGCAAAGTACCGTTACCTCAATATTTTCCTAGTGCTGGAAACGCTCAGAAGAAATTGATACATGTTGTGAGTGACCAAGTGGAAAGGGCCAGAGGCCGTGCAGACTCAGTTGGTCATGCGGACGCTAAAAATCTGCAAATGCAGGAAGAAAAAGGCTCTCTGGGTGATTTTAACATTAATTATGGTGATATAAATCCCTCTGATGCTGTGTATTCAACAATATCTGTTCTGCTGGAGAGTATGCTAAGCTGGTGTGCAACTACCGCTGCTCTAAGTGATATTATAAATTATCTTGATGAATTGGTAGCACTGTTAAGAGTTTTAGTGGGCTCTAATGAGTTTAAATATGGATTTATGAGTCGCTCTGTTGCTTCTGAGCGAAGATTATTGGAGAAAATTGAATCTAGTGACTCTGAATCGGATTCAGATGTTCCAGGTTACGATGAAGTTCCACATGGTGGATTTATAACGCGAGTTTATTCTATTGGGAACCCACTGACACCATTAGTACTTCAAAGAATTCAACTGAGAAAGAAAAAATTAGGGAAAAAGGGAGATTTAGGAAAGTAGAAGTCTCCAAGACTTTTTTTAAAAAACTATTTTAGTTATTCATTATAACATTCTCACTTCTGCCTTTCATTCCAGCATTTTTCTGGGCGTCTGAATGGCATTTTAATGCTAGTATGGTCTATGTTGGTGTACTTCTACTATGAGCACTACGTATGGGGTGTAATATAAAAGTTTTGCGTCAATTATGATGAAGGAGTGACCGTTGACGGGAGGTATAGAGCCGTGGGGATCCAGAGACTGACTGGTATGTTTTTTTGGTGGTACAGTAGGCATGGATACTTGCTTTTGGTAGCTGGTTACTAGCTAGCTAGATATAGTTAATATTTCGATATGTTTAGATATTATTATAGGGTTTTGAATTTAATTTTATGATTTATGACTTTAATGTAATATTTTAGTACTTTATAATTTATGGCAGTGAAAAATTTTGTTATATAGTGGAGGCCTGGTGGAGGCCGTGGTCGGTGATTGGTTCGGCTACATTTACGGCACACGAGCATTTTCGATCCCGCGGAAGTCAGCAGGGCCAGAACAGGCTATATTTTCTTTTCGGGGCTTTAAAAAAAATGGATAGGCTTCGCCTGCTGGGCACGGCCTTATGGTAAAGCGTTAGTTGCGTCCAGCGCCGTACAGTTGCGATATTGGGGTAAGAAAAAAGCGCTGAAGCAGTGAAAATTTGGGGAAAAAAAGCTGTAATTACATTATAAGTGGGTTTTAAATATATTGTGCTTTTTATCGAGCTTTTTTTTGGAGTTTTGGGAGTTTTTTCATTATCTTTAAGCACCTCATGTTGGCGGTGCCGTGGACTGTGCGGAATGCGGACCCTGCGTGCGCTACTGATGATTTTGATTAAATTTTGACAAGCTAAAGCACACCTTAAATGGGTGAAAATTAAAATAGGGGGAGCATATATAGTGTGGTAGCGCTGTTTTATGTCAACAATAAAGTTATCATAATGAATCTTCAGATCTTCGTGATTGCTGCTGTAGCATTGCAGGCGGTGCTAGGTAGTCCAACGGGAGGACAGGCAGTACTTCAACAACTGCAAAATTTAACATCCACAAACTCCGATAATCTGACAAGTTCTGGGCATCATGGATCAAACAATTCAACGGGCTCTTGGAACGGTACAATGACCCCAAAACCAAAAGGATCTCAAGAACAAAATAGTACTGACAGTCATGGAGGAGCTGGAGGGGCTGGAGGACATAAGCTGACAAAACGTCCAATAGAGTGGACATCTCTACATAGAGCTGCTCCTTATAGACTTTTAATTTCAGCTTGTCAAACCTCAGCAGATGAATTACCTTTTTCAAGTACTAAAAAGAAACCTGAGCATGCTGCTAATCGTACAATTATTAAGCCGGGACTGTATACTGCTAGACCAATAAAGCCTTCAGATGGTCAAACAAAGCGCAAGAAAGGTCCAAAAAATTCATGTCTGTATGATCCTTTTATTGGATCTTACGCTATTTGTCTTAAACGGATGGCTAAAGATGACGCAGAGATTATTAAAGGTATACCTCTTATGCAAACTCTATGTCCTAACATGACGTTCGATAAACTTATGAATATCTATGATAATGCTACTAAATATGCAGTTTATGAGTATGATCTCACCCCTAAGAAAACTGTTAATGTTCCTGTCATTGTCAGCTATGAAACTTTTAAAAAGAACTACGATTCCATCAAGGTCAAGTACCAGGCTGGCGACCGCAATATGGCATATAGTTTAGGTATTCTATACTACTGGTTCGCAGTTCTCATTATCTCTATGGTAACCAAATTTTTAAATACTACTGGTCTTATTAAACTCTTTAAAGATAGAGTATCTAAGTGTCTTCAAAGTCAATTATTTCTTCCAAGTCTTTTCTTTGATAAACACTTCCAAACACATCTGATGTTTGGTTTCACTTCTTACCTTCCAACACGTTATGAAGCTCTTATAATAGCTGGCTATTTAATTGTTACTCTTATTCTCTCAAGTGTTGGATACACTGAGAATGCTTTCAAAGCTGCTAGTAACAGAATGGGAATTTTTGCCGTTGCACATACACCATTAGTGTTCTTATTCGCTGGACGTAATAATATCATGCTTTCTTTAACAGATTTTAATTATTCTACATTTATACAGTTTCATAAATGGACTGGAAGAATGTTTTTCTTAACAGCTATGATACACAGTATAATGTATACTGTTGACAGAGTACGTCAACACAGATTTAAAGACTCTGTTGAAATGGAGTACTTTTATTGGGGTATAATTGCAACATTAATGTGTGGTCTTCTTATGATTCAATCTTATAATGCTATTAGAAGAAGATTTTTTGAAATATTTATAGCAAGTCATATAATATTTGCAGTTATTTGTTTAGTTGGTACCTTTAAACATTGTTTTAACTTAGGTTATATGGAATATGTGGTAGTATCTATAGTAGTATGGGGATTAGACCGTACTATCAGAGTTATCAGAGTTCTTAACTTTGGAATTAAGAAAGCACAGGTTACTGTTATATCTGATAACACGATGAAGGTGATTGTAAAGCGTCCTAGCAGCAACCGTTGGCGTGCAAAGCCTGGTCAGTACGTATTCATGTACTTCTTCACACCACGGACCTTCTGGCAATCTCATCCTTTCACTGTTACTGATTCTACACTTGTTGACGGAGAGATCGTTTTGTACATTAAAGCTAAAGAAGGTGTTACCAATAGCATCTACCGTCATATCTTGACCACTGACGACCATTCTGGTGAAGTCTGGGTCGGAGTGGAAGGACCGTACGGAACTTCTGCGCCAAACTACCAATACGATAATATTACTTTAGTTGCAGGTGGTAACGGTATTCCTGGAATCTTTGACCATGCTTTGAAGTTGGCTAGACGGTACCCAGACGGTCAAAAACGTATTCGTATGTTATGGGTTACTAGGGACCTACACTCATTGGCGTGGTTCATTCCCGAGCTCAAGATGCTCAAGGACAGTCCAGTTGATGTGACGTTGTACCTCACTAGAGAAACATCGCCGGCGACAACACACCAGGTCACTGCGATGGACTCCACGACCGACTGTGGCTCTTTGGACGACGAGAAGGTGGAAGAGGTAAAGAACGACGAGCAACTTCGCACGATCGTTATCAACAATTCAACAATGATTGCTGAGCAGCTACATGGCCTAAATATGGTTTATTCCAGACCAGATATCAGCAAGTTGGTTTATGGCTGGTTTAAAGATTCAGAGGGTGCGTCCTCTATCACTGCCTGTGGTCCAGCAATACTCTGTGACGAACTCCGTAAGAATATATCACATTATGTTGAGGATCATCCTGGCAGAGTTACTTATCATGAGGAGTTACAGATGTGGTAAATAGCATACTTAATACAGATTTTTTAGCATCTACAATTGTAAATTTTTTTAATTTTATAGTACATTATGCATTATTAGGCCTTTAAAAGAGGCATTAAGATGACGAATTTTTGTGTTACAGCTTTAGATATATCAGTAAGGCCGACACCGCAACAGCTAAGAGCAGTCAGAGCACTAACACTAAAATGAGAATGGCGGTCAACGTTGACTAAGCCGATTGTGTGGAGGGTAGTGACAATTTCGATCATTTCTGGTTTAGTGAGAGATGACGGTACGGCCCTTTCTTTTCTAGAAAGTTTCTTATAGAGAGAATAAAGCTCAGAGATATTAGCAGCACGCGATGGCAGTTTCTTTGTGAAAGTTGAGCGTGCTTGGAGTGCGCGACTAGCCATCGCGGACTCGGTCTTCTGCTGCTCAAGTTTAGCCAAACATAAGAGCACAAGACATTGGTGGAGGTTCACAGACTGTAGTCTAGATGTAGAAGACGCTCCTGTGAGACTCGCAGAGCACATTCTGGCAACGTGGGTGATCATTACCTTTGGAGCTCTAGCTGGGCTGAGACCATAGAAGTCGCTCAATGATAGCTCCTCATTTGCCATATATTTTCTTTTTGTAGTAGTTTCGACAAGCTCAATACACTGGTATAGGATATCAAATACTTTTCTCAAGTCACCAGTATTTGAAGCTGTCTTTTTAGCGCAAAGCTGAAGGGCCGGACCGCTCACCACCGGTGAACTATCCCCAAGACTCTGCAACTTTGTCTGAACAATGCGAACAATTTGATCAGCTGAGTATGGTAAGAACTTTACGCTGTGTATCTTTACCCCGTTTAGCTGTAATCTCGACGATATCTGGTCCATTAAGTTTAAGGCATTCGCTATACCTATAATTATGAGTCCCAGCAGACGAGCTCCCATAACTAAATCATACACTCCCTGCTTATCGCTCTTAATGAGACTGTCCATCTCGTCCAAAACAAGCACCCTGCCCTTTTTCTGGCCCTCAATCTCCAGTACGTGAGAAATCCGCATACAATTGATCTTCTGGGTCTGAACACCCTTTGGGAGTTTATCCAAAATATAAGTGATTTGTTGAGTTTTTCCGCATCCTGGAGGTCCTGAAATATACATGAATCCAGAATTATTCTCTTCCAAGTTTTTGTCAAGAAATTGTTGGATTTTTAAACACTCCAGCTCACGACCAACCAAGGCCGCGCCCTCCACTGGTCTCTCTTCAACACACTTATTAAACAACTTTTTAGCTTTGGTATAAATACTATCGCGCATTCCATTAGCCTCAGGCTCAACAATCCCATATTTCTCGTCGTCCATTTCGGCCTCCTTTATAAGTCTAGACATCTTGTCGCCAGGACGAATATTCTCTTTATTGGCCTCATACGCGCTCACCGCTGGACTGCTCGCCCTCAGCGTCTTGCAAGGCGTGGCAGGCGGCGTGATCATCCCAAGACTCATCCGCTTGTTCGCCTCAATGTATAACTCGCTGTTTCTTCTCTTCATCCCAATTGCCTCACCAGAAATAAGGATCCCCAGACGCCAAATATATATATATATATGTACCGTCGCGACGCGTCACTTTTTCGCGCCATTGCCGCTTTCGGACAAACTTTTCGCGTACGCAGAGTCGCGTGACGCGTCACGTGTGCCGGCGCTGGGCACGTAACCGCGATATGAGTCAAATATGTTAATACTGAATTTGGGAGGAGGCGAGCGGCGGTAAATGATTAGAGCGGTAGTAGCGAAGAGGTTCAACAGTTCGTCTACTGCGGCATTAGCGTACAAGGCGTTACATCGTCACAATAAGCAGCCACGGTTGCCGGTGTTAGACACTCCTAACTGGTCAGCTGAGGGTGCTGTTTCACTGATTTTATATGAGACTCCGTTGCCATCTAAATCACCAAAGAAGCAACATATCTTGAACTGTCTTGTCCAGAATGAGCCTGGTGTGTTGTCGTTGATCTCTGGTATCTTAGCGGCACGTGGATTTAACATTGATTCACTTATTGTTTGTAACACAGACGTCAAGGATCTCTCTAGAATGACTATTATATTGAGAGGACAAGATGCGGTTATCGAACAAGCTAGAAAGCAGATTGAGGACTTGGTTCCCGTGTTCGCAGTGTTGGACTACACTCACGGCGAAATTATTAAGAGAGAGTTGCTTATGGCCAGGGTCAGTTTGTTGGGTCCTGAGTATTTCCAGGACTTAATTGCTCGCCATGAGGGAGCTGTTAAGGATGCGAGTGTTGCGCTCGATGATAAGTACCATCCAAAGAACTTGCTGCCATCTGAGTTGCTACGTATTAAGAACCAGTACTTGACTGCGCTACAGAACTTAACTGGACAATTTGGTGGTAAGATTGTTGACATTTCAAGCAAGAATTGCGTGGTGGAGTTGACTGGTAAGCCGGCGAGAATCACTAACTTCCTTAAATTGATCAGACCTTTTGGGTTGCTAGAGGTCGCGCGGTCGGGTATGATGGCGTTGCCACGTACGCCGGTGGACGAGGCTGCGGAGGTCGAGGAGTCGGCGGAGGAGGCCGTCACCGTAGAGTTGGCGGACTTGCCTCCGGGCTGAATATACGCAGTGTATGGACGAGCGGAGCGTAGAGCGAGCGCAGAGCGGAGCGCAGAGCGGAACCGGCCCACTCAGCGTGGCGCAGGTGGCGCAGGTGGCGGTGTCTGTAGGATATGGAGGCAGTTTTAGAGAGCTGGGGGCAGCTGTTTGGCCTCCGGCCCGGCTGGGGCTGTGCCCCAGACCCCCTGGCAAGGGGGTGCCCCCCTTGGACCCCCAGCGGGGCGTGTAGCGTCGTGTGAGGACGCGTCTTCGGCGCGCGGTATTGTGGTCTCTGGTGGCTGCTCCAGGGGTTCGTAATCTACTGTATTATTTGTATGTTTTGAGTTAGCGCCCCCATTTAAGTGCAATGAGCCAACATCAGAGACCACAGAGGCTGTGCGTGCGCTTTGACACCAACGTTGATGTGGTGGCCTTAGCGGTGGCGCAGTACCTGTCAACTGTGGCGCGCGGTGGCTTGTGCGTATAGCATGTAACGATACCGAACCAGACCCAGAGTTCCTATACACGTCTCCTGTGCACCCCACGGGGGGTCCAAGGGGGGCACCCCCTTGCCAGGGGGTCTGGGGCACAGCCCCAGCCGGGCCGGAGGCCGCCAGCCCGCAGCAAACCACGGCCTCACCAGGGCCTCCCCTGCACCCACCCGCACGCCCACAAACCGGCCCGCCGCATCGCCCACTAGCCACAAACAGCTCTCTCTCCTTGACGGCGCCATTTTGTCCCCCGCGGCTCCCACTGCCACAAGACCGCCGTCAGCCTGTGCGTGGCGGTGCGTGGGGTTTTGTGGCGCATGGCTGTGGCGAGTGTGCAATAAAAGGGGACGCCATTCTTAGTCTGTAGACATGTTTCTTGTTCCGCTTCTTGCTCTGAGTATACTATACCGTGAGGAATTCCTACTGGCGGGACATGGAGCGCCGCCGCGGCCCGTGGTGCACGAGCTGGGCGCCGAGGCCATGGACGCGTTCGCGCGCGCTCCGGCGGCGTTTATGGGCTCGCCGCACGGAAAAATGTACTTTAAGGGCTGTGTACGTAATCTCCAAGTGCTAAAGTCTTGTTTTTTCACTAACACCGCTAGAGTTCCTCCTTTGATGCCTGTTTTGCGCGTGCTTGTAGTGTATGGGAGGCCTGTGAGAGGACGCGGGGCGCAGACCGGTGTCTGTGCACGCTGACCAGGAAATTGGGGTCGCAGTGTGCAGAATACTGCCCAGATGTGAGTATATGAGCGCGGGAACGGGTCTACAGCCAGACAGACGACTAACAGCCAGAAATACCGGACGAAGTTTGACAGGCTCAAGGCGCAAGGGTGCGTTCGCGGCCCGCAGCGCGATTGAGTCCGTGAAAACGCGACACGCTGCGGAAGAGACACCCCGGCA